>QTSX02002883.1:212500-485125 GCA_014839935.2 Entomophthora muscae
ACTAAAATACCAGATACCCCTGAGAAGACAATCAAGAGATTACTAAACATTCAGAAGATGGTGGTCAAGGGCCTCCAGTTTAAGGTGTACAATCTTTCTGTGCCGTCTGTCTGGGTTGACAATCCTGAAATGTATGCCCACCTGAAACCTGCAAAGCGCGCAAGGAAAGAGGATACTGAATTTCCCGCTCAACTTCTTGTGCCAAGAGTGGCCAAGCCTACCAAAGACGCAGGCAAGGAGGAAACCCGCAAAGGTAACCTAAAAAATAAAATAAATAAATTTTTTCAAATAATTACCTTTTTTGTTAGAAAACGTTGACGGTGAACTCTGCTGGGTCCTGGTCCCTTTTGTCCTCCCACCTTCTACGCCAACTATGCCAATAATGTGACTAGGCAGCTGTTTCTGTCCCCCCTGTCTTACAGGAGCTTGAAGACAGAATTCACAGGTCCTTACCAATGACAAGGGAAGCGCTAGATGGGCTGACACATTCTGAGGAGGAATCTGAGTGGGCAGTTACTGCCTTCAAGGATGCCCAACTGGTCCGCCTGGACCCAGTGGCTCTCAGTGGAGTTTACTGTGTAAACTCCATTGAGCTTGTTTGGGACGTCCTGGCAACACTCCCATTTAAGAATATACCAGAGATGGGCTGGGCACATGCAGCTGCTTGCTTCTGCTTCCCAGTAGAGCACACCATATCTTACCTGTCGGAGAACTTTGGGCGCAAGGTGGGTAAACTGGCTGTTGCAGACACAATAGCCATCAAGAAAACCAAAAATCTCCTTGCCAACTTTGGCTGGCCTGGAGCACTGACAAGATGGGGGTCCCTGCAGCCATGGCGCTGACCTTTGCAAAGACATAGCATGAAAAGGAGATCAGCACAGTATACAACAAAATTTGTGAGTTACTAAGCCTTTGCTGGGCAAAGGCTTTATCTGGTGGTTTACCTTGGGTATCTCTTTTACTTTGGAAGGGGCACCAGCGTGGAGGACCTAGATGGGGTCCTTCTTGCAATTGACAAGGCCTGGCTCTCCCTGGATGGGAAGAAGGTCCCCCTCCCAGATACAACTCAGTTGACCATGTGATCCAGGACGCCCTGGTCCTGGCTGGGATATACAGGTTTGCAGCCCTGCCTGAAAAGCTGCTACTTCACTACCACCTGATCCTACTGCCTTTCACCAGCAGGCAGGAGTATTTCAATAAGGGTGTATCCACTGTTCACAATGTGGCAGTAGAGGTTGTGTGCCACCTCTATCTCAGGGTGAGTACATACCGCCAAACCCATTACATGCGCCCTTAAAACTCTCTATACCAATAAATATTTTTACACTTTAGATTTTTTTTTATTATAAATAATTTTTATTTTAGCAAACAAGTTTTGTGAAATAAATCCCAGATAAGTTTTTCACAAAAGCATAATAATATACATTAGTAAAATACAATTCTACTTTGTACCTTATAAATTTAACTTTTTTTAATTTATTTTTTATATTTATTTGACAAAAGTGATATAAATATATTTGTGCAATCCAGTATCAAGTGTTTGGGATAACCTTAGATGGCATAATAAAAAATTAATATAAAATAAATAAATTACTAACCTTCATTGATGGTCCCGCTGAATGTGATTGCAGGCTTGAGAGCTTCTAAATATAGAATGATAATTAATAAATCTTAAATAGTAAATTAGAGAATATAAAAAAGTCAGACAAGCTAAGCTTTTAATTGATTGGCTGTTTGGCAAGGCCTGTGGGGATGAAAAAATCAGTGTGGCCATAGAATTTGGCCACAGTCTCAGCTGGGAGGGTGTGGATCCCAGCCTGCAGCAAATCAAAGAGGCCCTTGGTCCCAGTTGGCGTCCCTTGCTTGACAACTTGCTTGAGCCACCCAAAGACTTCCTTGATGGGATTTAGGAAGGGCAAATAAGCAGGGAGAAAGAGAAGGTGCATATTTGCTGTAGCCAATTGCTGAGGGCCCACTGCAATGCTAGTGTTAATCATTGGGAATTTCTCAAGAATATCAGCCACCTTATGGAGACCAACATTATTCAGCACAATGACATTGGTGAAGCCCGGGCTTGTGCACCTCAGGTGCTCCTGGAACAATTGGAGGAATGATAGAGAGGTACAGCTATTGTGAAAAACCAATATCATTTGATACAACTTGAACTCCTTTAGACCAAGGAGAGCCACCATTGAATAGACTGTGGCGCGGACTGCAGCACGCCAAACCATCCTATCATTTGAGCCTTTGGGGACATACCCATACCCATTGCACATTGACAAGGCAAATGTTGATTTGTTGATATAATAGAATTTGACTGTCTCCTTGGCTTTGAGGGCAGTGTACGCCTCTGCGTATTTTTCCAGACATCAATATTGGCTGGACTATTACAATTGTATGGGGATGCCCCAAGCTTTTTCCAGGAAAAGCACATTCCCTTTACCATATGATAGTAAAAAGAAATTGAGGCCTCAACCCCAAAAGTAGACTTGACCATGGCCTGTATATTTGCCAGTTCAAGATGACAGTTCTGGGTTATCCACTGGCAGATTGCCCATTTGTGCTCCTTAGTGAGCATGGTTGACACACAAGGATTTCTCTGCAGCAAGGACTCAGCCAGTATAGATGAACTTTTTGAAGGTCTTTGGGGTGTACTTGGGATCCACCCCAACATGAGCCGCGGCAGCCTTGTAATCACCAGATTCCCATATTAGCTTAAGCAGGATGATGCGTTTGATATCAGAGATGCACTTATGGGCAGGTGTTTTGGTGATGGGGATTGACTTGTTGGCATTGGGCACAATACAGGGCATGGGTACCTTGGTGTAGAACACAGCAACTTTCTTTAGCACTAACTGTTCCTCATCAGTTCTGAAGAACTCAGGCTCTTGCCCTCTTCCTGATTGCCATCACAGATGTAGGGCTTGTAGCTAGTATCAAATACAGGCTTCACCTTCTCCAGAATGGCTGACGGGACCAACTCTTGCCGGTACACAACATCAAACACATACAAAGTAAGTTCTACATCTTTGTTTCTAACTTTCTTGGTGAAGGTAACCTTGGTGGGCTTCTGGGTCAGCTTGGGGACCCAAGTATTGATGCTCTGCACCCTAGCAGCTTGTGCTCCTCAAACCGGCTGTGTCAGTGCAGCATCATTATTGAACTCTCCTCTCCCGTCTCCTTCCTGAGTAGGCATTTGTGTTGCACTAACTCTGTTCTTTGACCCGCAGGGCAACCGCAACTGCAGCACACAATGGGTGCATTGGTACTCTGTTGTTATGTTCCTTCCATACTGAGAATTTAATAAAATATTAAATAAATTTCAATTAAGTTACTCCCTAATTTTAATTTTTGCTTTTATCTGAATACAGATATTTAATTAAATACCCCCCTCAATATCCCAATTATAGATTTTTTGTTTATTAATTAGTTGTTTTTGTTTTTACAACACCCATTTTAGAATACTCAAAAAATCCACCCATTTTCCCAGATTTTACTGCCAAATTCAAACACCCAACACAATATTTTTAAAATTTGTGTTTCAGATTGTGTGCCCTATTTAAGATACCTTGGTATCATTCTTGATTACAATCCATTGCACATAACATTTTAGTGATTTTGTTTACATAATGAGTTGCTACTATGTTTCATTTTTGGATTGAGTTTTGACACACCACGCTTGGGCGTATTTTGTCACCAATTCACATAATAAACATATGTACATCAAAAGTCAACTCACATCATTTTGTTTGTGAATCAATGTATTTCAGATTGTATTTTGAATGATTTTGATTTGCGTGTGAGCACTTCTTTGCTGTGTTAACCCATTTTGCCCATTAACACCAAAAATCCTGTCAACAGAGTGTTATTTTAACCTGATAGTTGTATTTTGTTTAAATCTGAAACCATTTTGTTTAAATCTGAGGTATTTTTGGTTGTCACCATAGCTTTTAAAACTACTGTACAGTTCAGAGAGTATATGTGGTGCGATGGATTATTTTTATTAATTCTATTATTTTCTATTATAACTTTAATATTTTTGTAGCACTTGTAGTTTTTAAATTCACTTTATTGTAGTGCTACAAAAATATTAAAATTACAATAGAAAATAATATAATTAATAGATATTAAAGCATCCAAATTTAACTTGTGGCATGATTAAAGACAATCATCACTGTAGTTAAATGTAACATATATTTTATCTCAATTAAAATACCTACAAGTTAAACCAATATAAATTATAAAATAAAAAATTTTGGGGGGTCAAGTTTTATTGGGAAAAATGGGGAAGTGAATGGGGCAAAATAGGTGGCAGACTGGGTTGAGGGGGGGGAATTTGATTGACTAGGGGTGGGTTTCAAACAACTGGGTTGACTGGCTGGGGACTAGGGCAGCATGAGCACCTAGGGGTACATTGTTGCCTTGATTGGCTTGGAGAAATTGATGGTACATTACATCATACTTGGACTCTGGGAGAACACTGATTGGCTTGTACGCTGGGGAATTGCAAGGAGGCAGCTGAGGATCCTTTGGTGATTGGCTGCTGCTGTGAGTGTTCAGGGTCATCTTGGTAAACATGTCAGCAACCTTCTGACAGGGGAAAGTACTTTGTGGTTGTGGGCTGCACTAACCACCTGGTTGAAGGGTGTGGGGTTGTGCGCTTGGATGGTTTACCCAATGTTGAAGAACAACACATCTCCCAGGTGTAAGTTGGCATGGCTAGCAGGGAAAATTGAGACGTTGTGGCCACCTTATTGGATCTTCTCAGAGGCCACTTCAGCTCACTCTATTTGATGGCTCAGGAAATCCTAAATTTAGAATTAATCAAGCTCCAGGTGGTAAGAAAGTTGGAGAAGCTTTTTCTGTATCAGTAACCATTGGTGTAACTGGTTGTAGTCTGTTAAAATACAGTCCTTTTTGGGGAAACTGCAAGGAATGCACCAATCACCTTCACCTATTCTCCCTTCCTTTTGCCCTTGGGAGCATTTTTTTCACTCAAAGTATCATAATCATGGGGCTGCAATGATAATTTATAATAGGATATAAATACAACATTGTCCAAAATAGAGGACAGGCATTAGGTGAGGGTGGCACTAACAAGCGTGGTGTGGCAGGCAGGATGCCAAAAGAACAAAGCTGAGCTTTGCCCTTTTACGGCATCCTTCCTGGGTACGCGTCCAGGTACCCTAGCTGAGTCACATTTTTTGTTTATTTAAATCAGTGGCCTTTTAAAACTATTTTGTTAAACTCTAGTTGGTAAAAGGAAAGGTGTGTCAGGCAGGCTGCCAAAAGAGCAAAGCTGTGCTACACTCAGCTTCACTCCTTTACAGCAGCCTGCTGGTACATGTTTCCAGTTATATCTGGTAAAAAGCATTTGATGATGGTTGCTGGTATGCATTTCTAGCCTATAGCTGGTAAAAGGAAAGATGTGCAGACAGGCTGCCAAAAGAGCAAAGCTGTGCTAAGCTCAGCTTCACTTTTTTACAGCAGCCTGCTGGTACGTGTTTCTAGTCTATATCTGGTAAAAAGTGTTTGATAATGGTTGCTGGCATGTGTTTCTAGCCTATAGCTGATAAAAGGAAAGATGTTTCAGGCTGGCTGCCAAAAGAGCAAAGCTGTGCTACGCTCAGCTTCACTCTTTTACAGCAGCCTGCTGGTATGTGTTTCCAGTTATATCTGATAAAAAGCGTTTAATGATGGTTGCTGGTATGCATTTCTAGCATATAGCTGGCAAAAGGAAAGATGTGTCAGGCTGGCTGCCAAAAGAGCAAAGCTGTGCTACACTCAGCTTCACTCTTTTACGGCAGCCTGCTGATATGTGTTTCCTGTTATATCCGGTAGAAAGCGTTTAATGATGGTTTCTGGTTCATATTTCTAGTTATAGCTGGCAAAAGAAAAGATGTGCAGGCAGGCTGCCAAAAGAGCAAAGCTGTGCTACACTCAGCTTCACTCTTTTACGGCAGCCCACTGGTATGTGCTTCTAATCTATAACTGTAAAAAGCCTTTATTGTTGGTAGGCTGCCAAAAGAGAAAAGCTGTTCTACACTTAGCTTTACTCTTTTACAGCAGCCCAATGATGTGTTTCTAGTCTCAGAGCTGATAATTAGCTTTGTTTATTTAGAGATAATTATATATTATTTACAATGTTTTAAACCAAGGTTAAAGGCTTCACAGAAATCAGTGAGTATAAAGCTATGAGTGGTGAGCAGGGTACCAAAAGAGAACAGTTGTATTATGGTTAGCTTTCTCTTTTACAGCTGCTCACTGGTATCTTTCTGTTAGTCTAGCAGAATCACTTTTTGATAGTTTCAGCAAAAATTCTAATTTTTTTCATAATTCTTGTTTTCTAAGATAATTTAGTAGTTTTCAAAAATACAGTTTTTTATTATAAAAATTATAGTTGTTTTGATTGTGCAACTTAAATCAGAGAAGTATAAGAAGATGCTATACGACTATCTCTATTAAACTAACAGCAAGGTCTTATTCAGCAATTTATTTTTTTATTATGGATTATAACTTTGGCATTTAAGAGATGGAAGATTGAATAATTTTTACATTTTTTTGAAACTACAATACTTTTAAAATAATTTTTTATTTTCAATAACAGTTTTTGAATTCCAAAGGGCAAATCAACACCTTTATTTTAAATTTTAAGCATTTAATATAAATATATATCTTTCTCTGGCTTAGCTGATGTAGTCTATAAGCATTATCATATGATACAAATTTTTTAACTGAAATATGAATGTTTTGTTTAGTTTGTTTTGTTTAATTTTTGTTCTGACATGTTCATCTTTTTTATTGTAGCTCTAAAATAAGTATTTTTTATGCCATTAGATCCCACTTATAAGCTTATACTTTTTACTTTTTTTAGCAGTATCTGAGATAGTTGTGGATATTTCTAAAACATTTCTCTTTATTTGGCTGGGTTTAATTTCTTTAGCATATATATTTTTTTAATCTATAGCAAAAAGCTCAGAAATAAAAAGCGTCCCATTTTTTTTAAAAAAAGTAATGATATTTTAATTCTTTAGGGGTTGTATTTTTTGGTAGGTAAACAATAAAGTAGCTTTAATACAGAGATCTTTAAAAATAATAAGGCAAATACAATTAATAAAAAAACACCTATAATAAAACACTCTTTTTTAAGCAATACAGTTGTTTTAGACCTTTTATAAAGTTGCCAAGTTTTTTTTTGAAACTATGCTAGTCAGATCTAAAAACTGAAAACAAATGCCAAAAAGATTTTTAAAATCTACTTTATAAAATAAGCTAAGCATAAGTCTTGCTATAACAATTTAAAAGTTCTTGAGTGATAATATGTAGTTTTGGCAATAAAGCTTTGCAAAGTATCCACCAAGTATTTCTTTTAAAAGCTAATAAGTGCAAAAAATAAAAGAAAATAATTAGATTTTTAATAGGTAATTTTAAGCAATTAGTTCAGGATATTTTACTAAAAAAGTAGTTAGTTAAATTTGGGTTTAAAAAGCTAGTTAGATAAAAAACTGAATTAGAAAAACAGTTTTTTTGTAAAAATATATGTTTACTCTAAAAAAACTTACCCAAGCCAGGGTCTGCTATAGGCAGAAATCTTGAGCTTGAAATTAAGGTTAGTATATTTGGAAAAGATGACTTACCAACCCCAAGATCTTCTGTAGGGGGAAAGTTTGTGGGTTTTTTAAAAAAGGTTAGTAAGTAGTAAAAAGCTTACCTGGTCAGAGATTAGCTTTGGGATAAAAGTCTGGGAATTCCTAATCAAGTTTAGTAATTTTAGAAAAAATGGCTTACCTAGCCCAAGATCTGCTTCAGGGCAAAAGCCTAGTTTTTTTAAATCTATGTTGGAAATACATTAAAGATAAAACTTACTAACCCTAACATCTGGTGTGGACCAAGTTCATCTAAAAGGATATGAAGGTTAGTATTTTAGTAGAAATGATTACCTGAAATGCAGCTTTGTTTGAAAAAGATTATTGAATCAAAACATTACTTACCAAACTTTGATCTACTTCAGGTTGGTAATCTGTTTTTAATCCAGGTTAGTAAACTTGATGAATAAATAACTTACCCACCCCAAGATCTGCTGTGGATCAAGCTCATCTAAAAGGATTTGAAGAAGGTTAGTATTTTTAAGGAAAAACTTACCTGAAATTCAGAATCAAATTGAACCTTGATTTGAATTAGTTTTTTTTTAATTATTACCTTTATAAAACAAAGTTAGCTTAAATTTTTTTAAAAATAAGCTTACCTTGAATGTTCTTGATCATATATTCTTAAAACAGCTAGTATTATATGTATATTTCAAAGCTTACCTATAATTTTAAATGAATCTATTAAGTTTGAGTTGATAAAGTTAGTATTGTATTTAGTGAAGGCTTACCTTGGCTTAGTATATCTAATCCTATCTTCTAAGCTTAAAATCATCCAATCATAGTGGATGATGGCATCTTGCTTTCCAATCATTATTGGTAAGTTTTTAAATGCATTTTTGAATGACTTACCTTAATAGCATACCAAAATAGTTTACATCTATTTCCATAAATATATTATTTAATTTGAACTGCTGCAGGTAGGGATGCCGTGAGACACTGCCAAGTGTCCCGCAACTCCTCCTGCAGCAGCATCTACTACCAAAACTTTCCTATCATCTAGGCACAATCAATATTGTTGTTGGCCCAGTTCAAACTTAAAAACTGGAAAGATTTTCTAAGTAAAAACATAGTAAAAAGCTTCCTCCGGGATGCAAGCGGTCTATACTAGATTGTACAGTCCTAGGGAAAATCAGACCCATCATCTGACTCATTAGCCGGCCAATTAGTCATAATCAGAGCACTGACTACAAGTCCATGCATCCAGAGCTGCACTGTGCAGCTGGCAATGAATATTCCCTGAAGCCCAAGTATGCAATGGACCTCAGTCAATTGGAGGTATGAGTCTCATTGCAGAAGGTCAAGCATGAAGGGATAGACCTCCTTGATCTGAGAGCCAACCTGCTTCTTTGGCTTCTTGCCCAAATTTTCACCACCTCTTTTCAAGAGGGCTTGGAACTCATGCTTAATCACTGCCTCAGTAAATTGAAGCCAATTGGCTATTTTGGCAAAACTAACACCATTCTGATTTAGGCTTACAATCTCCTCTATCACCTCATTGGTTATGATTTGACGTTTTTGGCAGGCTTCAGGAATAAGGGTACCTGGATTAGGCAGATCAAGATTTGATTGGTCTGAATTCTCAAGCACTGGTTGGATTGGGTTGGAGGGGGCTACAGTTTCCCAGTCTCCAAAATGTGGCACTGGCTTGGGTTGGGCCTGGTTTGGGAAGCACCATATTGGCTATCAGAAAAGTCACCTGTGGATGGAGCTGGTGACATGTACAACTCACCCTCCTCAGAAATTGTATTGAATTGGGTATAGGCGGGGGCCTTGGCAGTTGTTCTCTTTTGATCAGCAGCTTGAGCTTGGAGTAGCTCCTGGTACTACTCCTTGATGATGTCAAAGTTATCTTCACTGGTGAAACTCATTATAAAAAACAAGTAAAATTATATTAAAAATAGAAAAGCAAAGTATTTCTAGAAAATTAATTTTATTTAAGTGTGTGCTCCTTTTTGAGACATTCTCTCAGACATAAATGCCCAAATTTAGATACACATATATTGAAAAAAATGATGTGGTTCCCTTAATAGATTTTAGTGAATTCACTCCTGAAATCCATTATTTTCAATTTGAGTCCCAAAAATAATCAATATTTTCAAAAAATGTGTTGTTTTGTGTTTGAGTTCATCACTTTTGTGACTGAAACTCATTTTTTCACTGTTTGTATCTTATTTGCCACACACTCATAATCAAATTTGATGTAGAATACTTCAGGAAGTGACTAGATTGTATGTGTTATGAATTTTAGTTTCATATAAATGCTATCTCATTTTTGGAATTCAGTGTTTTGACTTAGTTTTTATTGTGTGATTGACTATTTTTGTTTTCCAGCCCTAGATAAATGGAAGCTTTATTGAGTAAATTAACCTTCAGCTGGTTCCAATTAAAATTCGTTTTGTGACTGAATCTATATGTTCTAAATTGACTAATATACATTTATCTCAACAGGTTTGAAAACTACTGTAAGTGAGAAGGAACTCCATCTTCTAGGGATAACTATCTGAAAGCTTTTCTCAAGGATCTGGATGTACACGTATTCTGGCTACCGCCAACCCACCTAACATCCAGCCATTGCCCAATTTAGTACCCTTCCAATATATAGTTCAACATTCCAGAAATGGCAACCAAGCAATATCACATGATTGTCCAAGTATCCAGCAACTCAAACCATCCTTCACATGACCAAGACCTAGGTTTGATCCAACTAAATCTCTGCCACAGCTAAAGCTATATAAGTCTAAAGTATTATCCAATAAAATATACTTCTCTTCTTTCTTAATTTCATATTTGAAGCTTCCCCAAAAGGCCCTCCTTATTACTGGTAGCAGCTACAGTTTTTTGGCCACACCAATGAAAGAGAAAATGACTGAACAGAACCCACCCACCTTTGCTCACATACTCAACCAGGCCACATCTCAGGATACCTGGAAGACATACTTCTGCGCCCACAACATTGACAAAGATATACCTAGTGGATGAACAATATTCAAAGGTCTGGTCATGCCCAAACCATGTGCCAAGATAATTCAATACAGTTGCTCTCTCCAACCACAAACAAACACACAACTGCCAATCACAGGCAAAGTCACCAACACAAAGTAAATTGGTATCAACAAATTCTTTGGTAAAAACAAAGAAAAAATTGTTAACTGGCTAGACCACTCAGCCACTAAACTCTGCGCCAGCTGCATTCCCCACAAAAAATGGGTCTAGGAAGCCAGCAAACGCCTATACAAGGCTGCAGCTAACTGGTTTGTCACCTGGGCTAGCTCACAAACTGACAACCAGCTTGAAAACTGGGAAGAATTCAAAGCAGACATCACCCACAATTTCTGCGTCACAGAATGCCTCCAAGATATTGCAATACAGCCCAGCAATCTTCCTCAGAAGACCACTGTCACAGCTTATGCCAAGGAATTTAAGGAAATGTGCCACAAGATCCAAAACCCAGCGCAAGCTGACAACGTACACACCAGAGCCTCATTCATCAACAGAATTAAACCCTCTGTTGCTGCCCTCATCTTTCCAGAGGCTAACACCTCCATGCCTGCACTCATTGCAGAATCCAAGTGTGCAGAAAAGCATGCAAACATGGAATATACCGCATGTAATGGCAATCATTCCTCAAACAGCAATGGCAGAGATAACTCTAATGGCAACAAACGCCAAAACATCAACCATAGCAACAGCAACTCCAATTTTAACAATGGCAATTGCAGACAAAGCGCAAATTACTCCCATCCTAAGAAAGAGGACACCGCCAAAGTAAACAACACTGAAACATCAACTTGCTATGAATCTGACCCCACATTATCTGACCTCAAAGGTCTTGAAACAGAGGAAAAGGGAAAATAAGAGGGAGAACAGGCTTAAGTGCCCCTGTCTCCCCCAACACAACAACAAATTGTACCAAGACACAAACTTTGCTGTTCACATCCCACGTGTCCCACAATCCTCTTTTTTATGGACATAAAATTTAAAGCTTGCTCATAACTTCTTGTCTACCCATGCACTTAAAAATCACATACACATAAAGTTTTATTTGACTCTGGTGCACAACACACCATTATTAGCAAACCATTCTTAACCAAGTACAAAATACCAGTTGTCAATCCAACTTCAAATACACCAGAATGGCAGACAAATCAAAGTTTCTACTTGAAGGAAAAACAACTCCCTTAAGAATTGACCTCCAAGGCATAAAAAAGTCCATCAAAGGAATTGTCATGAACAACATAAACTACAATATTGTAGCAGGTATGGACTGGTTCACCCAAGTGAACCCAAACATATGTTAGAAAACAAAACCCATGACCATCAAACGCAACAATATCAATTTTAATATCCTTGAAAAACCCAACAATCTCATTCTAAGAGACACAGTATTTGTCCAAGTCATAAATCAAGATAATCCATGTCAAAACCGCAGGCTTAACCCGCCAGCAAGGTTCCAACCAAGCAGGTTTGTGACCTGCAATCCAATTATCCGGTCACTTGAAGCCAGACTAGGAAGTCAACTCAAATTACCAAATCCAACAACATGAACAGATGATGATCCTTTATGGTGGATACCTTGTTTTGGCGCTTGACTTATTATCAGATCAAGCCACCCCCTTCTTCCATCCAACCATGTGATCAAAAATCATTTTCCTGTTATCCTTGATTCACATTAACTATATAATCACTATCTCACAATAAAGATTATTATCTAGCTTCTAAATATTTTCCCCCTTGTGACTCTACAAAAACAGTACAGCTACAACACCTAGAACGTCTAACCAAGGACAATACCCTTGACATAATGAGATACACCAAATTCAATAACATACAAACAACAAAAATCCAATTCCAGAGCTTGCAGCACTCCTAAATGAATACACAATGTATTCAAAGAAGAACTCATAGAGTTACCCCCAAATGGGAGGTCAAAAATGGCATCAAACTATGCAAAGCCATGCCTAAGAAAGCACCCCTCTACAGACTCTCTCCCATGGAGACCCAAACCCTCAAAACCCATATTGAGGACAACCTAGCCAAAGAATTTGTTTGTCCATCTGAATCCCCATGGGGGCAGCAGTATTCTTTGTAAAGAAAAAGGAAGGCACTATTTGCCTAGTAACTGACTACAGAGCACTAAATACAAGCACAGTAAAAAATAAATATCCCCTTCCACTCATAGAAGATCTGTTTGCAAGACTCTCTGGAGCCAAATTTTTCTCCAAAATTGACCTCACCTCAGGTTATAACAAAGTTGAAGTAAAAGGAAAGGGCATACCAAAAACTGCGTTCTGTACACAATTTGGATCCTTTGAATGCAGGGTAATGAACTTTGGGATGACCAATGCTCCCGCAACGTTTGTCACCATGATGAACCAAGCGCTAAATGATCTCTCAAATAGATTATGCTACCTTGACAATATCATCATATTCTCAAAAACAAATGAGGAACACCTCACACATGTCTGCAAGATACTTAATCAACTCACAAAGAACAAACTTTATGCAAAAACAAGTAAGTGCTAATTTATGGAAAAGGAACTCTTGGTCTTGGGCCACATTGTCTCTGATGGTGGCATCAAAGCAGATCCAGAAAAAATAAAAGCCATAAATAACATGCAACGCCCCACCTCTGTTAAACAAGTTAGATGCTTTCTCAGAATAGTAGCTTACCTAAGGAAATACACTAAAGACTGCAGAAAGCTCACCTCACCAATCCATGACTCAACCAAGATTAATGCCAAAAAGAAATTCATCTGGACACCAGAATACAATAAGAAAGTCCAACTATTAAAACAAGCTTTGATTGAAGCACCAATCTTGTAATACCCTAATAACAATGGGTGCTACAAGCTTGAGTCAGATGCCAGTGATACTGCTATTGGCACAGTCTTACGTATCTGCCAGCCAGGGCAGCAAGACTTCCTGCCAGTATGTTACAAAAGTAGAAAACTAACCAACACTGAGAAGAGGTACCCAATGCACAATAAGGAATTGCTAACAATATTTCACGCATGCAAAAAATAGAGATGTTATCTAGAAGGACATTTAAACGTCTGAGTACTAACTGGCCATAAATCCTTAATCTACTTTAAAACTCAGAACGCACTTGCACTTGCACAGCAACAAGCCAAATGGATGTCCCTGCTGGAGCAGCTCAATTTGGACATCCAATACAAAAAGGGGGCAGAGCTGGTCACAGCTGATGCTCTCTCTAGACCATTTCAGCCAAGAGAGGACCATCCTGACCACCTGGTCCCTGACTGGCTAAGCCCAATATAATACCAAGTACAAAACCAGAGGGAAAGGCCCCTCAACACATCAGCTAACCCATGATACATTAGTAAGGAACAAAAAATATTTCCATATATAAAATGGCACTGTATACCAAATCATTAATGACAAACATGTTCCCTACATCCCACTTGCACAAAGAGCTGACACCATCCTAAGACATCACCATATACCAGGACACACAAAGGCTAACAATTTATACCTCATATTAAAAGAGATAGTATTGTGGCCCAATCTTAAACAAGACAAAATCAATGTTCTGAAAAAATGCACAGTGTGCAAGAAATACACCAGCACCAAGGCTCCTCAGCCAACAGTGAACCCAGTGCTGACCCTGAATTGTTCAAGGTTTAGTGACTGGGTGTAGCGGGTCCCTTCCCAGAAACTAAGACAAACTAATGTTTCCTAATTGTAGCCATTGACTTTGCTATACGCTGGCCCATCTTCTGGGCAACAAAGGATCACAAAGCAGAGAAAATAAACTTATTCATTAACAAAGCAATCATAGCTGGCTACGTTACTCCAGATTACATAATAACTGATGGAGCAACAGAGTTATCAGGTTTTATAGTAAATAACAACCTAAAAGAAAAGAACATCAAACATTCCACAACCTTGCCCTACAGGCCACAGGTCAATGGCAGAGTTGAATGCCTAAACAGCAGTCTTATCAGAACCTCAGAGAAAATAATGGATGGCAAAGCCAAAGACACATGGCCACCATACGTGAAACATACATTATTAGTATCCTGGGTCCACACCAATCAAGGGAAAGGATACTCACTGTTTGAATTAACATACAGATACAAACCAGAGATAGTTACCCATAACAATCAACCATACATAAAGATCCCCCCAGGAAAACCCCCCCACAGTAGAACAAGTACCAAATCTACAACACATATGCCTCAAAGCTAAAATAGCAGAAATGAAAATACTCAAAACACAAAATATAACCTCTACAGAGGAACCACTCCCCATCAACTCCCCTGTCTGGGTCATGGCTGGAAACAGAAAGAAGCTAGACTCAGTACACAGGGGAACAGGAAGAATCATCAAGTACAGAACAGACAGAAACACCTATCTAGTGAAATTCCAAGGTGCCAAAGACCCTGTTGTCAAGAAATACCACAGAACCTGTCTCTGCCTTAGCAAAGGAGAACACTCAACGCAGTTAATACCCACTAGTAAACAACTCCAGGAACATCAGGCAGCAGCTGTCAAGACAAATCCTCCTCCTGATGTACCAGAGTAACCCCTTAAGGGGGGTGTCAAGGATCTGGATGTACATGTATTCTGGATACCGCCAACTCATCTAACATCCAGTCATTGCCTGATTTGGTGCCCTTCCAATATATAGTTCAATATGCCAGAAATGGCAACCAAGCAATATCACATGACTGTCCAAGTATCCAGCAACTCAAACCCATCCTACACATGACCAAGCCCTAGGTTTGATCCAACTAAATCTCTGCCACAGCTAAAGCTATATAAGTCTAAAGTATTATCCAATAAAATATACTTCTCTTCTTTCTTAATTCCATATTTGAAGCTTCCCCAAAAGGCGCTCCTCATCACTTTAAAACTTGATATTGTTTTAATGTTATAGTATTTATTGAACTACTAATGTAGTTATAAGGAATTGGATGTCAATATGGGGATTGGGATTTGGCAATGATGTTTTAGGCATAAATTTCTGTCACCAAACCTCCAGAAATTACCAAAAATTTGTGATTTCATAAATTGATTTTGGCACTGAAAAGCATCAAATTACCTGATTTCAAGGTTTCAAGCCTTTTTTGAAATGTTTGATAATTTTGGCAAGACCTGTACATGCTTTGCTATAACTCACTTGTTATCAATGACTTGATTCAAATCAGCCAGAATTTTCAAGGGGTTTCTTGAGTGTAGCTGCTTGGGATTTTTCTTCCAGGGACATGTTATTCTGGTTAAGGTGTCACTATCTGTGACAGCTGATGCTTATAGATTTTTAAAAGTTATACACAAAAAGATTTCCCCAACATAGATACATATTTGGTTTTCACCCAAAACTTGGTTAATACATTGTTTTATGCTCTTATTTTGGGTGATTTACATACCTTATCCCCTCATGTAGCTAACTATAAAGTATTGTCTGTTACAATTAAGTGTAAATTCACCCCCCTTCAACCTTGGATAGGACAATCTTCCCACATTGTGCAAAGAAAACCACTCATAATCAAGCCAAACCTCTTAACTCCCTTGAGGATTTGGCTTGCACAATTGACAAGCAATTTGTTCCGGTGTATCCTTCTCAGGTGGCAACCACTAATGATTAGTTTCATGTTCTCACCTGAGAGGAATTTCTAATTGATTTGGATTATTTGTTGGCTTGGGCTTGTCCACATTTAAAACAAATGAGGTGCTATCAATCAGGTTGTGCTCCCAGTAATTCAACAAATTCCAATTCAGCTGTATTAGATGCTGCTCTGAACCATTCCAGTGATAACAGCTAATCAGAGGCAAAGCCAGAAATTATTGGGAAACCTTCCAACAAATTAGATTTCTCATTGCAAAATTTATCATCAGGCCAATCAAACTCAATCCCTGAGTCAGGTGACTCCTGAATTTTAATCCCATTCCTTAAAGCAAGACAGGGGACTAAAAGTCCCCTGTCTTTCTCATTTTCAAATTAAAAGTTTTTACTTTACTCAATTTCAATTTTTAAAGTTAGGAACCCTTTTATTTTGGCTCTTTTTTTCTATAAGTTTTTAGTAAAAGGTTTTGTTATTCCTTACCTTCCCAGTCCTTCCCTGGTACCCGGCATCTCTTTTGGAGCTTATAAAGTTCCAGTTAGTATTAACACTTACGTTTTCTGCTCTTGCTTTTGAAAATTTGATCCAAACCTTAATTTTTATAGTAGATTTAATATATTTACCTATTTTAAGTTTGCCTTGATTCCCTTTTGCTTATTGTTGCCACAGCTTTCATATACGCTTCAAGAAGCACTCCCTGTCTGCTGTTGAAGCCCATAGCTTGTGGCCGTTGTCTCTTCTAAGTCCAAGTCTCATAAGAGATTCCCTTTTTTGCCTGGAGATTCAATTTGACCAGTTCAACTCCTGATAGACTTCTGAATTCTCTTTCCCATTCTTGCATCTAAAAAATGTTAGTCTCATTTGTTAATTTTGTGGTCTTTACCTTGGCCCCTGTTTTGGTGATATTATGGACTACTTCTCCAGATCTCCGGAGCTGGATTTCTTATTCATTCCACCAAGTAGGGAGCAACCCCTCCCAACTTGAACAAATGTTTGAGGACATTCCCAGGCGCGCTCAGGACATTCTGCTATCAGCAAGAACCTTGTCAGGAGTCTCACCTATGATGACCTCAAACTATCTACCCATGAGACAGCCCCCTTGATTCCACCAAGCTTACATTCTTATATGCCCCCCTTTTGTGGATCATTCCCCCAGGATGGGAGCCAAACTTAGTCAGTGTTGGGAATTTTAACCAAGCAATGATGCCAATTATGATGGAGCCCACAGATTGGGACAGTTACAACCAAATCCATAAATTAGTAGTACAAAATACACAAGCAACATGACGCTGTCTAGAAATTAGATTAGGCGCCAAAGCGCCAAACTACTTTTATGTCAAGTGCCACCACGCCAACTGAAAATTATTGCAGGCACCACTTTACTTTTATATCAAGCGCCAAGGCGCTGGGTTTGATTCCCCGTAATCTTGAATTATCATATTTATCACATTAATAAGCATTAAGCTTGCAGTATGCCAGAGAAGTAGGAAGTGATCCTGAAGTACTAAATTATTCCACACCAGCAAGGATCACCTGTGCTGGGTGAAGATGAAGATATTCTATTGGTTGACATGCAATAAGTACTAAACCTAGATTGATAATTACCCAAATTTGGGGCATGTTAGAATGTCCTAGAAGACATTGCTAGCAGCCCAGAGTTAACCCTTGTAGAAGGTATAAGAAGAATTAGTCATTTACAATAAAATCATCTCTGAACCATCTTTATTTTATCCTTAATCTGGTTGACCTTTATCCTAATCCTTAAGTGCTTCTGCGCAATCAGAAGTCATTGCTGGGCAATAATCATGGTTCCATTCAATTCTTGCTTTTCTGATACAGTACTACTCATATCCTCACATATGACTGTATTAAAGCAAATGTCCTGTGCTATAATCTCAAATAATTGTGGCGCTGTAAAGCAAAAAGAGCAACAGTTAGTTTAGCCTCCCTCTCTTACAGTAAGGTTCTTTTCTAACCGTCCCTACTTTTCTTTATTTTTTAAGCTTAAACCCTGTAGTATTATATGCCTTTTATAACTTTGTCCTCTTTTATTCAAGGCCTTACATAATATAAAAACATTCAAAAAAATGAATTTAAGAAAAATATTAAAAGTTTTGGCAGAAACATTTTATTGAAAAAAGTTGGAGATTAAAAATCCATCAATTTGGTGATTTCAAACTTTGCATTTTGACTTTAAGCACTTGTCTGCTTATTGTGTTTAAAGTTAGTTGTCTTTCATCCAATTTCAAAAATATTATGATACACTTAAAGAAAATCAGGTGCTGCATGTCAAATTAATTGTATAATATAAAGAGTAATTCTTAGAGATTCCAGTACCTGAGCGCTAATGAATCTGATTGGATCATTGTTTTGATGTTGTGTATCATTGCTTCTATGGAATTTTATTTGTGGACTAGTGCTATCCAAGTATCAGCAAATTGTGTTTATTATTATTTACTTTGCCTTATCTTAGTAAAATGGTTAAAATCCTGATAGTTCAAACCCCTTATAACCCAATGGCCTGCCAAGGGCAACTGTGGTAAGTTTGACTCCCTGGTGACTGACTCCCTTAAATTTGACTCCCTGGTAGTCAATAGTATAGTAAAGTGAGAACTCAGCTTTTGCCCTGATTAACAACTGGAAATCAACACTTTTTTAATTAATAGATCTTGATGTACTGTAAAATTTTAATATAAAAATTAAGCCTTACGGTTATGGTATACTAAAGTGACCTCAGAGAGCTCAAAAAATGAAATAAAAACAGTACCATAATTAATAAAAAAGAGAAATAAGCAATTATATCTCATTTTATTATATAACTTACACTCTTTATTAAGAAATATTTTTTATTACCATAAAAATTAAAATCTAATGAACCAAAAATAAACACAAACATAAAAAATAAAGACATGCAAAATATGAAGAAATATTAAAACTTATTTGATATGGTTCATATAAGTAAAACTGTGAATATCATGTTTTATTAGGAAATTAACAAAAATTAAGATATTTCACTTACTTTCAACTATAAATACTCATCTCAAACTTACCATAAATGCATAGAGTAATCACTGCTATCTAATTAAATTAAAAAACATAAAAAGTAAAACTAAAAACTAAATTATCAAAACTAATAAGTAAAAATTAAAGTTAAAAAGTTAAAAGTAAAAATCATATAACTGAGCAAGCAAGTTTATTCCTCATCCTTCTTTCCCTGTTTCATTTTAGCCCCTTCCAGGAGGGCAGTGGCAATAAGCTCAAGCTGCTGCTTAAGCTCAGAGGCCTTATACTTGCGCTCAGCTGCACCCTGGATGGCCTTGGTGAAGAGGGTACAGCAGGTGGTTGGCTTGGTGGAGGGGACACAGTTGGAGAGATCTCAGAGCTTGGAGATTGTTTTTCTTGCTCATGCTGCAGGAGGGAGAAGAACTTATTGAACTTTGGATGAAGCCCAAAGTTGGCTTTAAGATACTTGTGATAAGCTTCTAATGCCAGAGTGGTCTTCAGCTCCCTGTTGACGGCCGCCCAGTACAGGTTCCAGCTGGCCTTGGCGTGGGCCTTGCCTCACCTCTGCGTGACAACCTTCCCAATCCACTGAGGCTTGAAGTACTCAAGGAAAGGATTGAACTCTGGGTGCTTTACTATGAAAGGATTCTTTGGGAGCACCTCAAACCCCTGCACAGTGTGCTCTGGCTTTAAAAAAGCCAAGGCACTGAATTGTGCCAGCACAAATCTGCAGGTGTCCAAAATGTCCCTCTGGCTCACCCTACTAAGCTTGGCGTGAGCCTGCACATTACAAGCAAATGCTTGGAAGAAGTGAAAGTGGCACCTTTGCACCTCCCTGCTGAACATCTGCTCAAATGCATTGAATTTAGTAGGCTCAAAGTCCATGATGCACATACAAGGCCCAAGAGCTCTTAGCCTCACCTTTTCCTCCAAGTCCAGGGTGGCCTGGTCCTTGTCAGAGCCAGGTGGGTTGGCACGGGTGTGGGAGGGGGGTCTTCTTGGATTTTTCATTGTTGTCAGGAGGAAGGAGAGCAATTTCTTGGCAGAGGATTGTGAACGCACATGTGTAAATGGCCTCAGTGGCCCCAGGAAGAAGAAAGAACACAAGTGGAATCACCCAGATGTCAATCTGGGCATGGATCATCCAGAGCTGCTTGAACATCCGGGGGCAAGTAGCAAAGGTACCATCAACTAGCTGGGTTGAAGCCCTTTTCAACTCCATCAGGTTCTGCTGAGTTGAGGCGCAGATTATGCAGTATTTGGCGGCAGGCCTGTCATCATGGAGGAAGAAGTGCTCCCCACTTGGAAGCTGCTTGAGCTTGTGGGTGAGCATAAGCTCTGAGAGGACGTCCAAAGTCTTGGGGGGAGGGGGATTGGCGGCAATACACTTATTGCTTATGAAATTAACCAACTGCTCTTGATTTGGCACCAACTTGAGATTGTTGGGTTTTAAGTGCTGCAGGGCTTTAATAGCAAGATCATATGCTCTGAGGTGAGAGGATGCTGGGATCACCTGGACCAGGTACCATTTTAACATCTGGGTTATTAAATGATTGGGGGCTCATAAGAGTGCTCCCTTTTCTCTGCAGTTACTTGCTCCCAGCCCTTGGTGTTTAGCTGGGCCCCACAAATCTTATCCTCACAGACAAATTGCTTGCTCTTGGTTTGGCGCTTTTGATTGTTACAATTAAAAATGTAATTGTCAGCAACATAGCCAGGGCTGCCCTTTACAGACATAATAGGGAAGTACTAGGGGAAGCGCTTGGAGACTTTAAACTCTCTGTCCACATTACAGATATTGTGGATGGCCAGTGGATCCCAAGCCACATGACCAGAAGCTTTTAACTTCTTGGAGTACTCCTCTGGCTCATCTTGGGGATTGGATGAGGGAGGGGGGAAGAGCCATCAGTAGGGGAAGGGGAAGGGTTCTTTGAGGCCTGCTTAGATGCCTTTTTTTTCTTACCAGAAGAAGAGGTAGGCTCCTTGGCAGCCTTTGACTTCTTGGTATGTTGCTCCTTGGTAGGCTTGGAGTTGGCCTCTGAGTGGTAAAATGAGTGGTCAGTAAGATCACCATCAGATTTATTAGGGAGAGATTTTTTGGGGGAAGATGAAGAGGATGTGGAAGATGAGGGTGGAGGAGGGGAGGATAAGGAGGAGATGGAGTAGGAGGAGATGGGGTTGGAGACTTTGCCTTTGCAGGCTTCTTGGCACGCTTGGGAGTGGAGGCAGTTTCTTTGAAGCCCTTAGAGGCTTGGCGCTTGGGCTGTTGGCTGTTCTTGTTTGATTTTGTATAAAGAAAAGTTTAGTTTTGTAAACAAAATAGTGTGAAAGATATGAAACACAGAGGTAAATCAAAGTAAAAGTTAAATAAAAATTATACAAATAAAGTTTTATATATCAAGAAAAAAAACATAAAAAAGTAAATAGAAGCAAAATAGAAACTCAAAGTATAGATATAAAGGTTAAAACATAGAAAATAAGTGAATTTATTATGAAGCATCAAATGTTTTTGGTTCAGTATAACATCTTAGTGCTAAATCAATGTAAAAGTATAATAAAAATCAAAAAATATATGAAAATTCTATGAAGAGCAGCAGAAAAAGTAGTAGATTATAATTGCAAAAAATAAAAAAAATATTGTGTGGAATTTTTTTTATTGGGAGTTTAAAAATCAAAACATAGTAAAGTGTCAAGTTTGGCAAAGTCAATCAGCTGGAAAAAGCTGAATTCTCACTGTCAAGTATGCCAGAGTTGAGCAGAAACATCAAATTTACTATGTTTTTTACATATAAAACTTGCTTAAATTTAAAATGGGTTTGAAAGCTAACCCAAAAGCAAGGCAGTATCATATGCTCAAAAAATTTAAAAAAAATTAACATAAGATAAAAAAGTAAATGAGTGGAAATGTGTTTATTAGTGATTAGGGTATGCTGTGAGGAGCTGGGAGTGAATTATTTACCATAGTGTTGGTTAAAACGTTAAGAAGCTCTCTGTACTAATCATCAAGTTAAAGTGTCAAGTGGGTGAGTGTTGAGTGGTGCTCATAGTGTGTCACATATTAATTTAGCCTTAATTCTGAGCCTTTGATTAGTTAAATCCAAATCCAATTGGGTGTCAAGTGGATAGAGTTGAACAAAGAAGATGTTGAGTTTCAGTTTGCTTATAAATTACATATGAAATCTCTTAATAAATTGGGCTTAATTTATGTAGCACCACTTAATCCAAAAACCCGGGAATGACATAGTGTAAAACAAGTGGGGTATTTGATTAATGTCTATGCCACTAAATCCAGTATAATGGTGCTTGGAAGCCTAATTGATAACTATGGACACTAATAATAAAAATATAATAGTAAATAATAAATTTTATATAAGCACATATGTATTTTATTAATAAAATTAAAATTTGGCTTAAAAAGTGTCAAACTGGTCACTTTTTGGTTTAGAGTGTTGAACACAAGTTTTTTCATTTCTATTAGTAAATTTACTTATAAATTGCCCCTTAAATTGATATTTTAGCTAACCAAATTATTAAACAGAGTCAAGTTCAAGTAAATTTAACCTTGGTTTTTGGGTTTGAACACTAAATTACTAGTAAAAGTTAGCTTAAAATTAATTAAGCCAAAAATAATAATAGATTCACATATGCAGCACTTGACTCCCTGGTACTCAAAAAATTGTTGAGTACCAGGGAGTCAATAACCAGGGAGTTGAACTTACCACAGTTGCCCTGCCAAATCATCAACATAAGAAGCTTTTGATATATTGCAATCAAACTTAATTGATCTCAGAAGCTTTTGACAAAGTGTACTTGGGCTAATAGATGCAAGGCTAACCAAGATCATCTCAGCTCTTTAATTGAGGTTAAATCCTGATTAGCCAAAATTATTCCAGAATGCCTTAGCGCCCTGCTGGATTAGAAGTAAAATATGGTCAATATTGAGGCACCAAGAAAATGACAAGATTCCCCAAGAATAATAATGATTGTCACCAATTTGCAATAGAAGTATGTGGTGCATTGTAAATTCCTGTTATGAAAGGCCACCAAATATCATTAAGATTATGCACTATAAATAGAATAACCTATTGGCACCACCACTGCCAGCATGCCAATGATTGTGCATATCAATGAAGTAAATAGTAATCAGTGCAGAGTACTATGTAGTTAAATCCCTTGACATTGCATCAATGCCTGACTCTGGGGGTTGATGCTGGAAGTCTGGGGATGGAAATACCGACCAAGCAAGAGTTAGAAGCATAAGATGTATTATCCTGAAAAGAGATTGTAATCTCTATAAAAGCCCTTCTATTATACTATTGGAAGACAGAAAAATCAGACATATCTACTATAAAACATTTTCACAATATACAAATAATCCAAGTTTAAAGACCAGTGTCAGTTATCAAAGATCTACCAAAACACCCCATAGAGACTTCACTGCTTACGTCTATTGCCTCCTATGGGAAATTACGCCATTAATGCTATTTCAATATGGCCTTCAAATAGTAATATATGTGAAGATTTGGTTGGTTTTGCTTTCAATTTTGTACATTCCTTGCCTTCCGTAAATAGGTCTGTTTCAATGTCCATCCATTTTGGAATACCTTACCTGCCCTTGTCTGATCCTGGTATGACTTCACTCTGATGTGACCCCCTCTATCACTCTGTCTATCTAATGAGTGATCATTGACCCTTATCTACTATTTAAGTAGAATCATTTCTCCTAATAAAGACAAGTTTATCCACATTTGCGTTGACTTTAATATTCTTCAAGCCTTTTCCTTTCCTTTTTGCCAAAAGGATTTCCTTGTGTAGTATTCCAGAAAATTAAGGCTAGCTTTGAAGCTCAAATTTTTTTTATAAAGATTTCCTGCTGTAACCTTCTAGATGTTGTCCCCAGGAGCCAAACACAACAAAATGGTGCTTGCTACAGGGGCTGCAAGCCCCTTGGTTACCCCATTCCCGCGTGCATTCTCTGGTCCTTCCCCCTTTGTTTCTAAAGTACCCAAGCAACCTAAAGTTTCTAGTTCTCCTCTAGAAGATATCACCAATGCCCCTTCAACTCCCATGGTAACAATGTTGTCTTCCGGGCCCACTTTGGCCCCCTTCCAGATTTCTCACTTGACTATTAGCAAGCTTGTGCCGCTGCTTACTCTCTCCTTCACACAGGCGCTGTGGCAATGCACACTATCACTGGTCTTTGTCCTGGGTATGCTTCCAAAGATCTGTATTCCTTCCTCTTGGACTTTGGTCTTCCCCCTGCGCTTATGGAATTTATGTTGACTATTGGTGGGTTGGTTAGTCAATTCATTCAAACTGTGCTGATCCATCATCAGTTAGTGTTGGGATTGCAAAACCAGCTCTTGAATGCTGTAGCCACAGCTGTTTCCAACAATCATGTGCAAAATTCGGTCTATCAAGAATGGTCCCATAGTTTATTTGCTTACATTTCAGATAATCAGTGCAACTTGCTAGCTTCACAAAAGTACTTAACCTCATCCTTGAACTCTCTTTGCTCCTTTCTCCCTGTTTATATCAAGGATCAACTGTGCAAACTGGATGATCACCAAGCTACCTGGTGTGGCCACATAGAGTTGACTCTTCTAAAGTACCATCTTGACTTTGAAACCATAGTTGACAAACTCAATCAGTTTTGAGAGCATGTTAATGCCCAGCTTGAGTTAGTTGGGACCCACATCAATAATTGGGGCCAACATATGCACTTACAGTATGGATTGGATAAGGCAGCTTTAGGAAACACTCTGTGTCAGGATCAGAACTACGTTGACAATAGAGTGGCTTAATTGAAGTGACTCCTCCTGCCTTTTGGTTGATGTCCCGTCTACTTTTGAAGCTAAGGTATGGGAAGCCATAGCCAAGCTCAAAGCCACTACTTGATGTCAAGCCTCTGTCCCTAACCCTCTGCCTTTTTAACCTACACCTGATCCTCACATTGTCTTGCTAACAGACCAAGTAGCCACTTTGCAAGGTGATATTGAGTATTTGAGACAACGCCACTCTGACCCTGATGATTTGTCTTCTGACTCTGATGGAAAAAGGGAGGCTGAGCTTGCTGGGACTCCTACCCTCCGTGATCATGGGTGTTGCCCTGGATTGGAAGGCCAACCCTGTGTCAACTGTGCTCTTGCCTTGGATCATTTAGCAGCAGTAACAAATGATGTTGCTGATTGAAAAGATGCTCTAGAATTCAAGGTGCAAACCTCTCTTGCTTAACAGATACAATAAATGGACAAGTTTACCCCTCTGGCTGCTCAAACAACCTCTCTGATTACTTGTATCAATAATGTTGCACTTTTTGCTTTACAGTGCCACAATTATTTGAGATTATAGTATACAGGACATTTTCCAGAATACAGTCATATGTGAGGATATGAGTAGTACTGTATCAGAAAAGCCAGAATTAAATGGAACCATGATTATTGCCCAGCAATGACTTCTGATTGCGCAGAAGCACTTAAGGATTAGGATAAAGGTCAACCAGATTAAGGATAAAATAAAGATGGTTCAAAGATGATTTTATTGTAAATGATTAATTCTTCTTTCTATCTTCTGCAAGGGTAATCTCTGGGCTGCTAGCAATGTCTTCTAGGACATTCTAACATGCCCCTAATTTGGGTAATTATTAATCTAGGTTTGGCGCTTATTGTATGTCAACCAATAGAATATCTTCATCTTCACCCAGCACAGGTGATCCTTGCTGGTGTGGAATAATTTAGTACTTTAGGATCACTTCTTACTTCTCTGGCATCCTGCAAGCTTAATGCTTATTAATGTGATAAATATGGGAATTTGAGATTATGGGGAATCAAACCCAGCGCCTTGGCGCTCAATGTAAAAGTAAAGCGGCGCCTGCAATATTTGCCAGGTGGTGCTTGCAATAATTTTCAGTTGGAGCAGTGGGGCTTGACATAAAAGTAGTTTGGCGCTTTGGCACCTAATCTAATTTCTAGGCGGTGCCGCAGCGCTTGTGTATTTATAAAGTGCCGCAGCCAAAAATCATCTATTATTTAATTACTACGGTGACGCTTATCATTGGCTAGTTTAAGGCTCAGATCAGCAGACTACTGCTGGTCCAATATGCATATAGTTTATAATACCAATTTATGTAATTTGGTAGCTGCAATTCATATCTGCAAGCTCCATCATAATTAGTATCATTGTATTTTGTACTACTAATTTATGGATTCTGTTGTAGCAATCCCAATCTATGAGCTCTGTCATAATTGGCATCATTACTTGGTCAAAATTCTCAACAAATGGGGTTATGGGCACATTGACAGTCCAACAGATCAAGATCAATGAATTTGGAACTACTGACACTACTGCCCGGGATATCAGTGGATAGAACAGCTCTAAACTAGATACCCTAGAAGAGAGCCTTTGGCTTCTCTGGGCTAGGCAGCCTGCTGCTGAATCTGAGTTTGAGGGCAATCCTCACATCAATGTTCTCAACCCAGGTGACAACAGCCAATCCACTTCCTTGTCTATTGACCCAAACTACAAGCCAACCTTCAATCAGATATTTGACCCTAAAACCTCTACCATTGCTGCATTTTTAACAATCTACAAGACTACAATATGTAGGGCTACTGAAGAGCCTAAAAAGGATCATATTCTTACCTGCCTCCATCCTAAGTTCCAAGTAGTTGTGGTTTCCAAAATCCCCTCCATTGTCACTTGGGAGGACATGAAGCGCCTCCTTATTGAGGAATTTGGAGGAGATCTCATCTTGGAGGTCAAGAAGGATTCATTTATGCACATTGCCTTTAAGCCCAAGAAAACCCTGGCTGAGTTTGCGGATTGTTTCTACATTGAAGGCCAACAGTTAATCACCAGTTGACAGTTAACTCCCCAGGAAGCTTACACGGCTTGTTCAAATGCTTTGAAAGTGAACCAGCTTCTATGCCTACACTTAAAGGCACACAAGGCTTCACTCACTTCCATGAAGAGTATTAAGACGCTCTTAAAAGACATGCATTTGACCCATTGGGGTACTGTGGTGGGTGAAAATAAAGCCAGTAACACTGGGATCACCTCCTGTACTCTGCACATTATGACTCTGGGTTCAGGTGGACAGCCTAAGAGGAAAGGATGTCATAAATGTAGTCAAATAGGACACCACTTGTGTACCTGCACCAATCCCCAGGTAGAAGTTTGTGACCCTAAGGAACAAGCGGGAAAAGAGAGGTAAGCTTAGAGGTGGAGATGCTCTCTGCTGAACAATCTCTCCTGTCTCCTCCTGATCCTCCCTCCAACAAGGAATCTCCCCCTTCCTCTGGCCCAACTGTCCTTCACCTGTTTCACAATCTTTCTAGTGATTCTGAAACTGAAGACTCTGACTATGATGAATCAGATAGTTATGGCTACTCTGTTTTGGCTGTCCCAGAGACTGTGTCTGTCCCTTACAAGCTTTTCTCAGGGAAGCCCATCACTACTTCCCATGAACCTTCAGTCAAAGCCAAAGCCGTGGTAGCTTGTCCCTATCTGGCCCAGGCTCATTGACCTCTTGTATTGGTGGACTCTTCTGAAGAAGCTACCAAGCTAGCTGAAGCTCTCTTTCAGAACGTAACTGTATCTCTCCTATTGCAGGCTGTGTATAAGGAAATTCCTGCCTTAAAATGTATTTTAGCTAAATGGAAGAAAGAGCTAGAAGATGCGCAGGATGTGTTGGCCATCTTTCCCCCCTTTGGGAAAGATACTACTCATGTGGAAGTGTTGATCCAAAAGATCAAAATCAAAGCCATTATGAACACAGGCTCTCCAGTCAATGTGGTATCATCCAAGCTAATGAAGAAGCTTAAGCTGGCCCCTGACCTCAACTACACACAATCATATGGTACTGCTGGCATGGCAAAAACTTGAGCCATTGGTGCCTACTCAGCCCTGCCCATAAGGTTTGGGAAACCCCTTATTGCAGCTCCTGCTGCTTTCCTAGAGAACAAAAGGTATGATCTCCTGGTTGGCACACAATTCCTCCATGAATATAATGGGATTGTAAACCTTTGAGATGGATACCTATTGCTCTTAGGATACAAGGTCCCTTTAATTTTTGAATAACCTCTGTGCATACCTGGCAAACGCCTTAAGACTTGTGTGCTTGAGTACCCCACAGGTATCTTATTGCTCAAGTATCAAATTAATTCCTCCAATATGTGTTCCTCTCCTCCTTCCTGTCCTGCAGAAGAAGGTGTGCCTCTCCTTGCTCCCACAGCTATTAACATTCCTCCAGGCTCTCAAGTGATTATAGACTCCCAGATATCTTATGAACTGCCTGAGAAGTCATTCCTGGAATTGTACTCCCCTGATTCTCTCAGCCATAAGGAGTCATAATTGTGCACAGTGATCTTAGACCAAACCCATAAGGAGCATGTACAGTTGCTGCTAGCTAACCTGACTACTTTGCCTATGCAAGTATTGTAAGGCCAAGTTGTAGGGCACATATGCATATTAGGAGCAGAACAGGTGACACCCCTCTACCCTTTTGGAACCTCAGTGACTTCAATCTACCTGAAAAAGCCCTCAGGTTCTCTCCCTGTTCACTGCTAGCAACTTCCCACAACTATTGCCAATTCAGTAAAAAGATGTGCTGGATTTATTTGACCAGTTTAGCAATATATTTGCCTCTGGACCTACAGACTATGACCTAGCCAAAGGGGTCATCCATCAGATTGATACTGGTGATGCACTGCCTTTTTGTACCAAGCCATACCGCCGTAGTAGGGTAGAGGATGCCCAGGTTTCAAAGAAGCTTAAACAAATCTTATATACTGGACTCTTGGCTCCTTCTCAAAGCCCATAGGCCTCCCCTCTATTGATCCTCAAGACAAAAGATGGGGCCACCATATTGTGATGGACTATTGCTGCCTAAACTTGCTCACCAAGAAAGACTCATACCCCTTGCTTAGAATTGATGATGCTCTCAGAAAACTGGGTGGTTCAAAATTCTTCTCTTCTGTGAATTTAGCTTCTGGATACTGGTAGGTCAACTGGTCTCCAGAAGACTGGAAAAAGGCTGCTCTCATCACCTCTTAAGGGATCTATGAACCTACTAAAATGCTCCAAGGACTCTGCAATGCTCTGGCTACGTTTCAAAGGGCTATGGATTTCATCCTATGAGACCTAAAGCTCTCTTGTGTCCTTTTATATCTTGATGATATCACCATATTCAGCTCCAATTTTACCAATCACTTTTAACACCTCAAGGCTATCTTTATCAAGATTCAAGAAGCTGGCTTGAAACTCAAACCCTCCAAGTGCTCCCTCTTTAAAGAGCAACTCAACTTCCTGGGTCATGAGGTCACCCAAACTGGAATCCGCCCCATGAATAATAAGGTGGAAGCCATTGACAAGATACTGCCTCCTACAAATCTATGAGAGGTACAAGTTTTTTTTGGTATGATGGGGTACTATCAACAGTTCATTCCTGACTTTGCTAAATTAAGTGAACCCCATGTCCAGCTCCTTTGCAAAGTCCACTTTGAGTGGACCAAAAGTCAACAGCAATTGTTTGAGGCACTTAAGGCCAAGCTCAAAGAGGCTGCTATCCTAGTCTACCACAACTATGATAAAGAGTTTATCTTGTACACTGATGCAAGAGGAGTGGCTGTAGGTGCCATCTTAGCCCAGCTTGACAACAAAGGCGTGGATTGACCTGTGGTCTATTCTTCCCGAGTACTCAAAAAACACAAGAAGAACTATAGCATCACTGAGAAGGAATGCTTGGCAGTGCTGAATGCTGTAATGAAGTTCAGGCACTACGTTTACGGAACTCACTTCACTGTGGTCACAGACCACTCCTCCCTTAAATGGCTGCAACAACTAAAAGAACCCAAAGGACAATTAGCATGTTGGGCTCTGTAACTAAAAGGATACAATTTCACTGTGATACATTGTCCTTGTGCACAACATCAGAACACTGATGGTTTGTCAAGGATGCTCATACTAGCCATCCATCCTGTAGACGCTGATTGCCTATAAAAGTTAATAAGGTATCCTGACTCCTGGACTACTGATCCAGAATACATCTGATTGGCTCTACAGAATCTATCAAAGGATACTGTAATTTGAGATAGAAAACTCTTCAAGAAAGTTAACAACGCCTATCTGCCCTAAATTTGTCCTAGCATGAGGATAGCCATTATCCTCCAAGCTCACATTGATACTGGACATAGAGGTATAGAAAAACTCACAACTGGTTATGCAAGAACTTCTATTGGAAAACCTATGCCTTCTAATTCCTGATGTCCTCTCCTCCTGTCATTGGTGCCAGCTCCAACAACCTCAGCCTTCTCAACATCAATTCAAGCTCATCCCTCCTAGACATGCTTTCCACACTGTGAGTATTGATGCTGTTGGGTCTCTCCCTTGGTCTAGGTCTGGTTGTTAGTTTATCTTGGTATCCCTAGACCATTTTAGCAAGTGGGTTGAAGCCAGAGCCACAAAAGATATAACTTCCAAGAACACTGCTAATTTCTTGTTGCAAGATATCTTCTATTGTCATGGCTTTCCTCAAGTCCTGCTTTCTAATAATGTCACTAAATTTAATGCTTGCCTTATCACCTCTATTGTGGAGGCTATGGGTACCCACCAATATTTCTCTGTGCTGTATAACCTGTCAATCAATGGAACTGTTGAATAAGCAAATTCCTCCCTGGTGTCCATAATCATGAAACTCACCCTCTCTGATGCCGCCAACTGGTATATGTTCCTCCCTGCTGCTCTCTTTGCTTTTCAACTCAGCAGACACCAAGTGACTAGCCAATATCCCTTTTCCATGCTGTACAGGCGTGAAGCCACAACCACCTCAATCTTGGGACCCCTGTGACAGTCCACATGTTTGATGGTTTGAAGGTGGGGCTTATGTTGGCCAAGTCAAAGTTTAGTGACTTTTGTTGAAGAAGTAGCTGTAGGACTGGTCTGAGCTGTTGGAGACTGAAATGAGCTGGCTGAAGGACCAGATGATGATGATGAAGGACTGGTGGTCCGGAGAAATGAGCCAAGATTTTGCTGAAATTATTTGTCAAAGTGGAAGAATGTATAATGTTTTGCTTGGTTTAGTAGTAAAATCAAGAAGGAATGCAGATAGAAGTGTGGGTAAGATATTTATTGAGTTCCTAGGATAGATGAAGGTATGTTGCTATGAGAGCTGGATACAAAGTTGTTTTTGGTGGGATGTTTTCCTTGGATTTTACAAGATTTGTAAATATATGGGGAGAACGTTGAAGAGGCAAGAAAGAACAGTTTAAATAGTATTCTACTATTTAAATGGGTTTAGGTTTAATGCAGGGAAAACTGGTGCCAGAATAATGGACCAGTTAACGCTTTGGTGCACAAAGAGTTATTGCTTTGAGCAGTTTGAGTGGTTTGAGCTGTGGAAATTATTTTCCTAGTTAGATCCCAGTGGAACTTTAGAAATGGTCTATTTCTGCGCTCTTCATTCATTTTTTGAGTTCTGGAAGGTTTCCTGATGAAAATGATTGGTTGGAAGCCAAAAGCTTAAAGTATAAGCAAGGAAATAGTGAATTAATACTTTAAGCTTTTGAGAAAGTAAGTATGTAAGCTTAAGTTATTATAGGAAAAAGTGAGCAACAATGGTTTAAGCTTCTGAAGAAAGCCATTTTGAAGGCAGAACCGTTGGGAAAAAGATACTATAAGAAGGTGGCTGGCTGGAAAGTTACAAGGTCTTTTTGGGTCTTTTGGAGTTTCTGCTGAGAGGTTTTTAAAAAGCCTTTTGATCACCAGCAGGAGCTTAGTTGTACTTACACAAGTGGAATAACAAGCCACTGGAGCTATAAGAGAGCTGAAGCCCACAATAACGGAGCAGGAGCCCAAGAATAAGAAGCTGGATCCTAAGCGCAGTGCCGGAGTCCAAGTTTAAGGAGCAGGAGTCCAAGTCTAAGGAGCAGAAGTACAAGACTAAGGTGCAGGAGTCCAAGAACAAGTACAAGGAGTCCAAGATATTGTTGGGGGACTCCAAGTATTAGAAAATTCATATTGTTTCCTTGACCCCCCAGGCCATATACCAGAAGGTTTCTAAGGGGATCTCTCTTCTGAGAGTGAATAAAAGCCCATTTCAACCGCTATACATATTTTTGAGATACATTTTCCCTTACTAGATAATGACAATCCCTTCCAGCTGGTCCCTGGCTATGATCCAGGACACACTTTGGGGACTGGTGGACAGGAACCCCACAACCCCCTTTGATTATGTTGATGTGTCTGTCAATTCTGAAGCCCATGTCAAAGACTTAACTAATTGTATCATTGACATTCAGACAACAGCATATTCAACTGCCTATAAGGTCAATACTTTAGAACTCTCACCTTCCAATGCTTCTAGAGCCCCCCTCCCTGAGTATCAAGTAGGCAGCCTGGTTCTCTACTACCAGAATTGTACTGAAGGCAGAGCCCATAAGCTTGACTCCCTCTGGGTTGGACCTTGTGAAGTCACATTCAAGAAGAGCGTCAAGTATACTGTGAAGCTGCTGTCCTCTGGAAGTCCTTTTGCCTAAGTTCATTCCAAATTTCTCCGCAAATATCAACTCCCTATGTCCAATCTTGAGGGGGAAGATGTTGTAAATTGCGTCATTAATGCTATTTTGATATGGCATTCAAATAGTGATATATGCAAAGATTTGGTTGGTTTTCTTTTGATTTTGGACATTCATTGCCTTCCGTAAATAGGTCTGTTTCAATGTACACCCATTCCAGAATACCTTACCTTCCCTTGTCTAATCCTGGTATAACTTCACTCCAATGTGACCCCCTCTGCCACTCTGTCTATCTAATGAGTGATCATTGACCCTTGTCTACTATTTAAGTAGAATCATTTCTCCTAATAGAGACAAGTTTATCCACATTTGCATTGGCTTTAATATTCCTCAAGCTTTTTCCTTTCCTTTTTGCCAAAAGGAATTCCTTGTCTTGTATTCCAGGAAATTCAGGCTAGCTTTGAACCTCAAATCTTTTGTTATAAAGATTTCCCGCTGTGTTCTTATGGATGTTGTCCCCAGGAGCCAAAAATGACCCCTCACTTAGTCATTGCCAGTTTTTGCCCCATCAAGGACTACCAGACACCACAGATAAAGCTTGTTGTCATGCAAGTAACCCATTATATCAAATGACCAAACCTAAACATATTCTTAATAAAGCAAATTTTAATTGTACCACCAGTTCCAATTGCAGAACCAAAAGTTCTGAAACTTAGTTATTAATTGATTAATAATTAAAAAACAGCTTTTCACTGCAGTAATGTGGCACAATTGTCAGGATTGATAATTCATTACCCTGGGAAACCCGGGCCCAAGGGTGGGATTTGAACCCTGAACCTACATTCCTGCAGGCCGCTGGGCCCATAGACCAAGGGCCTGCCCACCCGCGTTTTTTGGGATCAAACCCCTTCAAGCTGAGGCTCCTGCTAAGTCCTGAAGCCAGAATACCTGCACTAGCTCAACCATGGTGGTGCCCAAAGAAGAGCCTCTCAAATTGCCTAATGGAAGCAGAGATGGCGCCTCTGTGAATTTCATGAGTTTGAAGTCCTCTCAAGTAACCAATCAAACCCTACTGCCAAAGATAAACCTGGGCTTTTGGCCCGGCCCCGTGACCACAGCAAAGAATCAAGAAAATCAAGTGACCAAATTGGACGTTCTGACCAATGAGAGAACACCCAGCCAATATATCATTTTGCCGCTCCCACACCCGGGCCCTCTGGCTGCCTGCCTGCACTTTTCCCAATCTTTTGATAAAGCCCTGATGGAAAATACTAAGTTTGGAGGCAGAATGCTATATATGCCTATAGATTCTGCGCTTGAACCTTATTACCATTTTTAAATAAAGGTTATGTTACTTTGGCTCTTACAGCTATTGCCATATTTTGTATTTGCCATCTATCAATTCAGTTTGAGATCTCCTGGCCCTCCTGCCCCATCGGCTGCAGTTTTCTGTCCATCTGGTGCACCCTTTGGGTCCATTCACTTCACTGATTATCCCTTGAAGCCCAAATATAAGGATTATACACCAGAGAAAATCCTTGAACTTGACCCACTAGCTTGCATCCAATCCGCTATTAGTGACAACTGCCAAGGCCTGTGGATATTCTCCACCCCAAAACTATTTAGAGGAAAATTCAATTATCTCCCGGCCTACAATATCTATATGGAACCGCCCGTAACACCCAAACCAATGCCAGCCTCTTCACCTGACCTTCCAACCAACCAGCCAATCCAGCAAGCTTTTTGAAATAGTGTACATCACCCTCACAGGGGTGGTGGACACCATTATACCGGCTGCCGGTCCGTGGTCTTGGGTGGGCAAGTCTGCTTCCTACCTTCTAAAGTTAGCTTCTCTCTTGTGGTGGGCCCTGCCTGAAAAACCCTGGCCCAAGTTACCCCTGGAAACAGAAGGTCAGTTGCCCAAGACTGGGTCCCTGACAACAATGGCAAAAAACCAAACAATCTTATTCATTAGCACTCAGGTACTAAAAACTCTTTGAATGACCCTTTATGTCACAAAAATTGGTTTTACACACAGCTCCTGATTGGCTTAATATTTATTTTCTAAGGTTTTAAATCTGTATTACAGATAAAAACTCTAAACACTAAGAGTATATATACTAATGTAAATTAGACTAAACAATAATTTTTTGCTATCAAATACAAGGGGCTACTCTAAAAAGTCAAAAAATACAGAAATTATTAAAGAACTGCAAACCAAAAGTAACCAACAAGAATTGAGAATTACAAAAAAACATAAAAAAAAGTAAAAATAAAAATAGATTGTATTACTAATTATACAAAAAAAGGGGGAAAAAGAGCAGCAATATCATAATTATACAGAGTTTATTTGAGTGAAAGTTATAAAATATAATCAAAGATTAGTAAAAAATTAAAGAGAGAATATGAAAAGCTGTTGAAAGACCTTTATCTCAGCAATTGCTGAGATCAAAAAGATTGATCATGAAGTCAAATAAAAGGTGAAGTCTGTTGTTCTGACAGGCAACAAAATTGATAAGGTGTCAGCTAAGGCCCAGATGGCTAAAATGCTTGATATTGTCAAAACAGCAGGATTGACCTGCCAACAAGGTTCTGACTAAGTGGGTTTGTGACCTGCAATCTTACTTCCCTGTGATCCATTCCCAAAAAAGGAAATTAACTTGAATTCCCAGAATTAGCAATATGAGCAAATTATGATCCCATACAATAGATGACTCAATTTGGAGCTTGACTCTTTACCAGGAACAAACCACCCCTTCATCATCCAACTGAATTATCTACATAATTATGTTACTCTTAAAATTATTTACAACAAAAATATAATCCCTATCTCTAAATAAAGATAATTATCTAGTTTCCAATATTTTCTCCCTTGTAACTCTGCCAAAATATCACAATTACAACAGTATGTACAAGAAGGCATTTGAATGTCTTATCAACAGTCATAATACTGTTATAGAGGGCTTGCAGTTCAAGGTGCAACTCTTTCTGTGCCGTCTGTCTAGGTAGAAAACTTGTAGATGTATGAGCACCTTAAGCCAACAAAGCTTGTTAGAAAATAAAAAAACCAAGATTCTTGTACAGCTAATTGTGCTAAATATGACCTGCCCAGAAGAAGCAGCTGGAAAAAAGCCTGGGAAAAAGGTAGGCAATAGAAAAAATTAATGAAAATTCATAAATTCTTACATGTTTTTATTTTCAGAAATTATTGATGCTGTAGTCCAAAAAGCCCTGGCCCTGTATGTTCCTACCGCCTTATATTTTAACCTTGCCAGCCATTTGGACAGACAGCTGGCCCTGTTGCCTTCTATTGTGTTTAGGCTTGAGAATTGAATCCTTAGTACCTTTCTAATATCAAGGGTTGCGCTTATGGGACTAACACACGTCAATGTGGCATCTGAGCAGGGGTTTGAGCCTACAATGATGCTTGTTGTGATCTGAGGCGCAGCACAGAGTCACAACAGGAAATCCTAACCTTAGGATTGGATTTATACTAAGTCTTGGTTAGAATGGCAGGGATGGCTATGTGATTACCTTGTGGCCCTGAATGAAATATATCTGCTAGATGTGGCTAGAGAGGCGCCAAAGTACATGGAGACACAGAGACAAAAATGTTAATAGAACTTAAATTTTATTGGGTATAGAAATTGGAATTTTATACTGTGTAGCTTTACCACAAAACAGTACATAGATGGTGGGATCACTCACCACAAGCATGAGTGGGGCAAGTGAGTTGTGCAGAATCAGGAAACCAAACAATTTTATTTCCCAATTTGGAGCCAGCCTCATTTCAAAGGGCAAAAGCAAAAGAGAGGGATTTGTCCTCAAAATAACCTAACAAAGGCAAAATCAAAACATAGTGAATGGCGGCATTCAAACATTTCCCCTTCTAGATTTCCCTTAGGGGGTGGTACTTGTGGAGGAACTTGGCATGCACACAAGCAAACAGTTGACCACTAGAGAGGAGTTTTACAGTATACTCTGACCCTTGTTTGAAGGTCACTTCTAAGGGCCCAATCCCCAACAAGTCTAGCTTATGATCCTGTCCTCCTATTCTATGTTGATAGTAAATAACCTGTTCCCCAATGTTGAACTCAGACAGGGGGGATCTCCCAGAATTGTCAGGGGAGAGCTCAAGCAGCTTGGTCTTATAGGTGGACGTGTAGGCAGAGGCCTGAATATCAATGATTCAATTGACTAGATCTTTGATATGCTCATCAAGGTTCATAGCCTTATCAGAGGAGAGTAGGGGGCCCCAAGAGCAACAGAGTAGTGGCTTCACAACCAAACAGCATAGAAAAAGGAGAATACCCAGTGACACAATGTTTGCTAAGGCAATAGGCAAAGAGAGCAGCAGGTAAGTATAGATCCCAGTTGGCGGCGTCAGAATAAGTGAGTTTCCTTATGATAGAAACCAGAGTTGAGTTTGCGCGCTCAACCACCCCATTTGTGAAAGAATTATAGAGGGCAGAGAAAGACTGATGAGATCCCAAGGCTTCAACAACAGATGTCACTAACTTAGCGTTGAAGTTAGTCACATTGTCAGACAACAACACTTGAGGGCAACTGTGGCAGAAGAATACATCTTGCAGCAGAAAGGCAGTGGTTGTCTTGGCAGTGATGTCTTTAGTAGGGCAAGCTTCTACCCACTTGCTAAAATGATTAACAGCAATAAGGATAAAGCAGCAACCAGAGCGGGAGTAAGGGAGAGGTCCTACAGTGTCAATACTGACAGTGTGAAATGCGTGTTGAGGGGGAACTAGCTTGAACTTGTGAGAGGCATCTCAAGGTTGCTGGAGCTGGCAATTGTGGCAACTAGCAATAAAATCTGGGATCAGCAAGCAAAAGTTTCCCAGAAGTAATCCTTATGGAGCCAGGCATGAGTCTTGGCAATGCCTCCGTGTCCTGTCTCTTTATGAGCTTGAAGCACTAACAAAAGACAAAGACTAGGCCTTACATAAGGCAAGTAGTGGTCTTGCACTTTCTTGAAAAGCAGATTGTCACAAATGAGGGTGTCTTCAGATAGCTTAGAAAGGGCAACTCAAACTTCTTCTATCTTGTTCTCTCATGACAAAGGATATCCAATTAGTTCATATAACCTGTCAGCCTAAGCAGGGTGTAGGGTGATGATGGGCATTCTGGACAATCCATCAGCATTCTGATGTTAAATCCTGTGGTGGTGCAGCACAGTGAAGTTGTACCCTTGCAGGCAAAGAGCCCATCTAGCTAGTTGTCCTTCTGGTTCCTTGAGTTGCTGTAGCCATTTGAGCAAAATGTGGTCAGTAACCACATTGAAATGAGTGCCATACACGTAATGGCAGAACTGCTTAACAGCATGTAGCACAGAGAGGCACTTCTTCTTAGTCACACTGTAATTTTTCTCATGCTTATTCAGGACATGAGAGGTATAAGCTACAGGGTGATACATCCCTTCATCATCCGATTGAGCCAAGATAGCCCCAATAGCCAGGTCACTAGCATCAATATATAGGATGAATTTCTTATTGTAGTCAGGATATACTAAGATGGGAGCCTCTTTGAGTTTTTTGAGGGTCGCAAAGGCTTGTTGTTGGCTGGTGTTCCATTCAAAAGAGATGTTATGCAGCAGCTGGACCAAGGGTTCACTAGTTGCAGCAAAATCAGGGATGAATTGTCTATAGTATCCCATCATGCCCAGAAATACTTGGACTTTTTGCAGATTGGTGGGCAGAAGCATTTTTTCAATGGCCTCAACTTTCTTAGTCATGGGGCAAATTCCTGTCTGGGTCACCTCATGTCCCAAGAATTCAAGGCGTTCCTTGAAGAAGGCACACTTAGATGGATTTTCCTTAAGTCCAGCTTCTCAAATCTTTATGAACACTTCTTTAAGATGAGCCAGGTAGTTGGTAAAGGTAGCGTTAAAGAGTATTATATCATCTAAGTACACTAGGACACACAAGAGCTTCAAATCACAGAGGATGGAGTCCATGGCTTGTTGAAAAGTAGCTGGAGCATTGCAGAGCCCTTGCAGCATTTGCGTAGGCTCAAACAATCCTTTGGAAGTGATGAGTGTGGCCTTCTGTCTATCCTTGGGAGAGAGATAAACTTACTAGTACCTAGATGCTAGTTTCATGGCAGAGAAGAGCTTAGAGCCTCCAAGGCGGTAGAGAGCATCATCAATACACAGCAAGAAATAGGAATCCTTTTTGGTTAAGGAATTCAAGCGTTGGTAGTCCATCACAATATAATGACCTCCATCCTTCTTTTTTAGTATGAGCAAGGGGGAGGCCCAAGGACTTTGGGAAGAAGCAAGCAGTCCAGCGTCTAAAAGTTGTTTAAGCTCTTTAGACACCTGAGCATCCTCTCCTCAACTGCAGTGGTAGGGTTTAGCGCAAAAGGGGGAGCATCACCAGTATCAATCTGATGAATGACGCCTTTGGATAAACCATAATCAGTGCTATCCTTAGCAAAGATATCTAAAAATAATCCAGTAGGTCAAGAACCTCTTTTTAAACCAGATATAGCTGCAGGAAGTCTTGAGCAGTGAAAAATTATAGGACTTGAGGCTCATCCTCAGGTACGTTAAAGTCCTGGAACGTACCAAAGGGATGTAGTGATAGGATTTCAGGAGCATTCAACAACCTGCCACAGCCAACAACCTGCTCTCTAGACACATTTATGGGGAGAGCAATCAAGTTGGCAACCAGCAGTTGAACTGGGTCTTTATGAGAAATATCCAAGATTCCTGGACAGAGATAGGTTTTGTTGCGCCCTAGCAAGGGATGGAGAGTATAACTCTAGGAATGTACGTTTGGGCAGTTCATATGATATTTGGGAGTCTAGGATAGTTTAAGACCCAGGCAGAATAGTCACAGCAGAAGTGGCCAAGAGAGGAATCCTTCTGACGTGGGGCAAGCCATAGGAGGACACTTCATATTAGAGGGATTGGTTCAGTATTTTAAAGTGAAAACACCAGTGGGATATTCCAAGGCAAATGTCTTGAGGCGCTTACTGGGAACTTTAACTGGCTCTTTAAAGATAAAAGGGACCTTGTACCCTAAGATAGAGAAATAGCTGTCCTTTAAGTTGATGATCCCATTGTATTCCCTAAGGAATTGAGTACCAACAAGGAGGTCATAACTCTCATTCTCCAAGACAATGGCAGGCATGGCCAAGAGTAGCTTGCCAAAACGCATGGGAAGAGCAGAATAAACTCCTATAGAGCAAGTCATGGATAGCCCAGCTGTGCCATATGACTGAGGATAGTTAAGGTCAGGGGCAAGTTTGAGCTTCTTGACAAGCTTTGAGGAGACAACATTAACAGGAGACCCTGTGTTCAAAAAAGCCTGAATCTTCACCTTTTGGATGGATATTTCCACACAAGTGGTAGTGCAATCAAAGGAAGGGAGAACAGCAAGAATTTCTTGGGCTTCTGCCAGTTCTTTGTCCCATTTTTTGATCATGCATCTTAGGCCTGGAACCTCCTTATAGACTGTCTGGAGGGAGAGCAAGGCTGATACATTTTTGAACACAGCGTCAGCAACCTCAGCAGCTTCTTCAGAAGATTTGACAATCACAGGAGATCTCTTGGCTTGGGTGAGATAAGGGCAAGAGACAACTTCCTTGGCTTCAGGCAGAGGCTTGGCAATTGTAGTAGTTTTCCCAGAACGTAGCTTATAAGGGACTGCAATAGTTTCAGGGACAGCCAGGACTGAATACCCATAGGCTTCAGGATCTTCTACATCAGAATCATCCATGTCAGCGTCATCAGAGATATCATGGAATATCAGCAGAATGGGAGGAGCCTCCATGTCAGCAGGCTCAGAGTCAGCAATGGAGGAAGGAATTGAAGAAGACCGGGAAGAATTGTTAACCAAGAGCATCTCTGCCTCTAGGTTGACTGTTCTTTTCCCACCTGCTCTTTGGGATCAACTCGTTCAACTCAATGATTGGTGCAGACTTTGGAATGGTGACCTATCTGTCCACACTTATGGCAACCCTGGCATCAAGGAGGATTCTGTGAGTTCATGGTAAGGATACACAGGCCACGTGAAGACAAACCAGAGGTAAAGGCGGCACAATTATCCCGCACAACTGCCCCAGAATGGGTAAGGTGCATATCCTGCAAAAGTGTCTTTATGCTCTTCATGGAAGAAAGAATGGCTTTATGGGCCTTGAAGTGAAGATACAGGAGCTGGTTAACCTTGAGGGCTTGAGTGCAAGCCATGTATGCCTCATGTGCGGTTAACTGGCAGCTTATGATCAGTTGTTGTCCTTCCATATAGAATCTATCTGCAAATTCAGCTAGGGTCTCCTTTGGCTTGAAAGCAATGTGAATGAAGGCGTCCTTCTTCACTTCCAAACTAAGGTCACTGCCAAACTTGTCAATTAGAAGCTGTTTTATATCCTCACAGGTTTCAATGGTGGGCAGCTCTGGCACTACTACCTCTTGACAGGTTTGGTGTAGACAGGTTATAATGTGTTCTTTCTTAACCTCATATTAGGCTCTTCTCATGGCAGTTTTGTAGATAGTTAGGAAAGCTGCAATGGTCAAGGTTTTGGGGTTGAAGACTTGCTTGAAGGTAGGCTTGAAGTGTGCTTCTGGAGTTGGGTCACCATTGTTGCTATCAAGTACATTTATGCATGGGGATAATTCTGCTTTGGACTTGGTGGGGGGCTGTCTGGCCCACAGCTGACAAACACTTTCATTGAGGGTAGTCAAAGTTTCAGCAGTGCAAGTGCCTGTATATAATAGCTAGGGTGGTCTTCCGCTCAGCAACATCCAAGCGCTGACCCTGTGCTGTTACTACCAATTATAGTTCAGCCAGGCAGGATGTAAGAGACAGACCCACCAAAGGCAAGGGACAAACCTGTCATTTACTAAATCAATTAACTCACTCATTTCTTGTACATCTTTATCAAGTTCAGAATGTTCTTGTTTCAGATGGTCCACCTCATTAGCTATAGCTATCAACTCTCTAGCACAATGAATGTGGGGGCCTCCTGACAAGCCAGGGCAACAGTCATCTTCACCAAGAACCCCAGTTGGACTAACAATAGACACTGTCACCTCACGCAAGTTAGCAACCTCTTATTGTAAGTCAGCAACCTGAGTTGTCAGAGCAAGCACTTTAGGATCAGGCTGAGGGGCTTTGGTAGGGCAATCCTGACTGCAGGTAGATTCTCTTAAATCTTGAATGGCAACCCATAGTCTCTGTTCCCTATCTGCTAACTCATCAGATGGAGGAGAAGACAGGGCATTCAATTTGGAGGTAGACAGTTCATTTACTTGAGTCTGGAGTTTGGCAATGGTAGCGGCGGTAGAAGCCCTTTCTTGATTGAATTCCTCACCAAGTTTTCAGAGGCCCTTTGCAGCATGGACCACTACTTGCTGTAACTGTTCAAAGGAGTAAACGCTAAATTTATTGAGTTGCTTCACAAGATGTTCAAAGTTGGTGAGATAGGCGTTTAGAGTGGAATCTACTTGGGCACGCCAGGGCTGTTCTAACTGGTGGAACTCATGGAGACGCTCTCTGACATACTTGGGAATAGACTGATACATTTGTTTGATGGAGTTGACCAAGCCATATTTGGAGGGTGCATAGTTGTGCTGATTTTTGGATACTAAGGAAAACAGGTAATAAATCCACTGCTGGTAGGCCACAAACTAATCCCAGTGATGGGTGACGGCGGCTTGCAGCAATGAAATTTCCTGAACATGAAGCCCTAATACCTTTTGATGATGGGCTAAGGCGGGTTGTACAAAGGAGGATAATAGATGTTCAGCAAGCCATCTTCTTAGAGGAGATGCTGGGGAAACTGTGGTGCTACAATCAATTTGTAGTGTTCTGCACGGTTGAACTGAAGCTGGAGGCAAGGGATGACCCATCACAGGCTATCCCAAGGACTACTGCCCTGACTTGTTCCAAGTCAGGGGTACCCAAAGGGTAGGCCAATAGGTAGGGACCAATCCCAAGGTTTGCACAGTAGGGACAATAGGCAGGCTGGCAATGTCTTCCTCAATAGGAGGACTGATAATTTCAGGCAAAGTAGGCTCTTATATGTGAGGAGGCAAAGGTCCTGAAAATGTTGTTGCAAAAAGTATAACCAAGGGGCTTACAGCCCCTGTAGTGAGCACCATTCTTGTTGCAATCTGAGACAAAGCACAGAGTCACAACAGGAAATCCTAACCTTAGGATTGAATTTGTACTAAGTCTTGATTAGAATGGCAGGGAAGGCTATATGATTATCTTGTGGCCCCAAATGAATAATATCTGCTAGTTGTGGCTAGAGATGCGCCAAAGTACATGGAGACACAGAGACAAAAATGTTAATAGAACTTAAATTTTATTGGATATAGAAATTGGGATTTTATACTGTGTAGCTTTACCACAAAACAGTACATAGACGGTAGGATCACTCACCACAAGCATGAGTGGGGCAAGTGAGTTGTGCAGAATCAGGAAACCAAACAATTGTATTTCCAAATTTAGAGCCAGCCTCATTTTGAAGGGCAAAAGCAAAAGAGAGGGATTTGTCCTTGAAATAACCCAACAAAGGCAAAATCAAAACATGGTGAATGGCAGCATTCACGTCAATGCTCAAATGGTTTGCCTAGACCTGATGGCCCTTGGTGGAGTTTACAGTGTAAACTCTATTGAGCTTTTTGAGATGTCCTGGAGACACTCACATTCAAGAACATACTGGAGATGGGCTGGGCTCATGTGGAACTAGCTTCAGTTCCCTGGTGGAACAATCTTTATCTTACCTACTGAATACTTTGGATGTGGTGTTAAAATCAACTGTTTCCAATGCAACAGCTGTAAAAACTAAAATATACTTGGCAGACTTTGGGCTGTAATTAAGCAGAAACAATAAAGGAGTTCCTTTGGCCATGGAGACAACATTCACTAAAGCAAAACACAAGAAGAAAATTGGAGTGATTTATAATAAGCTGTGCAAATTTATGGGGGACTTTGCTGAGAAAAGGCTCCACCTCATGATTTACTTTGGTTATCTATTTTACTTTAAGATGAGCATAGATATGAAGACCTGGACAGGGTTCTACTGGGGATTGAAAAGACCAGGCTCTTCCTAGACGTGAAAAAGGTTGCCCTGGGGTACAATTTGATGGACCACATGATCCAAGGCGCCCTGGTCCTGGTCCTGACTGGAATCTACAGGTTTTCAGCCCTGACATAAAAGCTGCTTCTCCATACTCATCTTGCAAATCTCCTAATTAAAAGCCTCTGGGAGTATTTTAATCAAAGTGTATCCACTGTATATAGTGTGATGGCAGAGGTTTTGTGCTGCCTCTATTATCAGGTAGTTGCACACAGAAAAACTCATCATAAACACAAACAATATATTTCTGCCCTCTTAATATATATTCAAATTTTAATTTTTTACCATTTTTAATGTCAAGTATATACTTCTGAGAAGTATAATAAAAAGATAAAGGGGAAATTAAGAAGAGAAGGACACTTTATTAATATATTAGTTTAGAGTATTATATAGTATAATTAGAAGCCACATGTTGCCCACGTATGTCATGGCAATCATTGGGCTTATCCAAGTAGTGTTCTTCTTAGGACTCAAAATGTTTGATCCCTGTAATAGATGGAACAAATAATAAGAGCGCCACCAACTTAATGATTATTTGGGGAATCATTTGGAGAGTCACTTGGGGAATCAATTTCCCAAGAGAGTAATCAAAGATGTTTCAGCATTAATATAAGCACATTTAAAGAGCTTTAATTTGAAGATTAATTATGATATATATAAAGCAAATATTTATATATTATATGTTAATGTATTAATTAAATAAAAATATTCTTATACTTTGAGAGTTTTTTTATACTTTTTTGGTCTACTTTTATTTTTACAATAAAGTTATAAAAAATAGAAATTACTCTGTGATCAAATATTTGGATAGGCATCACAAGTCACAATGAATAAAATAAATAATTGAAATCTAATGCTAATGTTGGACATTTTTATACTATGTGATTGGTAACTTTTAAATATGAAATAAATATAAATAAATTTAAACTAAATAAAAAATAAAGTTCAAAAAAGAAAATATATAAAAATAATAGGGTGAGGAATAAAAAGCCTTTTAAATGATTGGATGATTGTCAAGGCACAAAGGAATATTAGGTTCAGAATGTATATAAAATTTAGCCACAGTCTCAGCTGGAAGGATGTCAGGATTTTATGATATTGACTAATTAATAGTTTCAAATTATTTACGCAGGCAAGCAGGTAATTACTCTTAGTAATGGTCCAAAAAAATAACTCAGGCTAACAGTTAATTGCTCTTAGAAATGGTTTCAACAAAAACATGGGCCTATGGGCTGTGAGAATAATGGATCACTGATCAAATCATATCCTGGTATTAAAAAATTCCAGGTTCCTAATTAATTAATGAAACCTGCAGATATTGTGCAATTAATTAGTTCACCTCAAAAACCACCTCAAATATAAATCTCATGATAATTAATATTCTAAACTTTGAATACCCTAGTACAAGAGGGACATCATATGGACCATCATCTGCACTATATCTAAAAGAGTTCACCATGAACTGGGCTGCCAGGAAAAACACTCTAAGATAAAAGGCTCTGAGTCTATTGTATTAGAGTATATCTTATTAATTGAAACAATAATCTCTGTGAACTAGTAGCCTAAAACTGATTAGCTAGTCCTAGAAGTGGCCCAGGTAGACAGCTACTCCTCTCAGGCTGAGGAATATGCTGTATGGCATGTCTAGAATGAACACATAAGCTGTGGAAGTTGTCAAGCAAGCTTCCATCTAAAACCACCCTAAAAAATGGGCCCCCTTCTGTGATATCATAATGCCATTAGGATGTAAGTGGAGCCATAAATAACACAGGCAGGTGGGCTGCCTTAAAGCCAGTAATTAGAATAAAAGACTGATGATTCCTTATTGACTTGATGATTGATCAAAGTCTTATTTACTTATTGAAATCCTCTCTTAGTCTTTATTAGTGGAGAGCAAAAGATGATACTGTTGTCATACAGTATAACTATATATAGTAAAATATAGAGACACATATGAACCTATATCCAGAAGTAGGAAGAACCGTCCCAAATACTCTGGGCCTTGGGCCTTGTCAGACTTGCTACTTCTGATGACCATAAAATATTAAAGGCCACAGGTTACACCAAAGTCACAGGCTCTCTGTACTTTCCTAATGTTAGAAGACTTAGGATATTGTATGGTGGATGATAAAATGCTACAGCCTGCAGATTTTCTGAAAAAGGGTATGTGATCCAACCTGCAGCAAATCAAACAAGGTATTGGGTCCAGTTGAGGTCCCTCTCTTAAAAACTTTTTTGAGCCAACCAAAGTCCTTCTCAATTGTATTTAGGAATGGGGAATAGGCAGGAAGAAATAGGAGGAGCAAATTTGACGTGATCAATTGCTGTGGGCCAATTGTCACACCTGTCTCAACCTTTGGGAATTTCTTAGGAATATCTGCTGCCTTGTGGAGTCCAAAATTATCCAGAACAATAGTGTTGTAAAATCCCTGGCTAGTTAGCCTGAGCTGCTCCTGTACCAATCAGAGAAATACAATGAAGGCCATGCTATCTTGGGATCCCTCAATAATTTCATACATCTCAATCCTTTTAGGATCAGGGAATGTCATAATAAAATAGGCTGTGCATAAACTGATTCACACCAAGATCCTCTGTCTTTGGCATCTCTGGGGGCATAGCATAATGAATTATACATACACATCACAAACACTGATATGTCAATATGATAGAATTTCACTGACCCTTTTTTAAGAATAGTTTATGACTCTGTGTATTTTTTCCAGATCTCAATACTGACAGGGATGCTACAGCTATATTGAGATACCACAAATTCTTTCCATGAAATCAGCAGTCTCCTGATCACACATTAAAAAGGGCAACTGAAGCCAAAATCCCAAAAAAGGACTTGACCATAGACTGTATATTTACCAGTTCAAGATGGCAGTCTTGGTTAATCCACTGGAAGATGGTCCATTTGTGCTCCTTGATGAGCAGGTTTGACAGGTGCTTGGGTTTCTACTTTTGGATAATCTGGCTGGTGTTGAGATACCAGTTGTATAGTTTGTTGGAAAATCTTAGATAAACCCCAACAATGGCTGTGGCTTGCTTGTAGTCACCAAATTTCTACATTAGCTAGAGAGAGATGATGCGCTTTCTGTCAGGGATGGCCTTATGACTGTCCTTTTTAGTGCATTTGGATTGGAACCTGCTCAGGGACTGGCACACAAGGCATGAGCACCTTGTTGGAGAAGGCTACAACCTTGTTTAACACCTCCTGCCCCTCCACATTTTTATAAGACTCTGGCTCTTCATAATTGTCTTAGTCACCATCACTCACATGGGGCTCATAGCTAGTGTTAAGAACTAGCTGAACCTTCTGTAGCATGGCTTTTGGGACTAACACCTGGCATTAAATAGGCTCAAATACCAAATAAGTAAGCTTGGCTTTCTTGTTGTTCACTGTTTTAGATGTGACAACCTTGGTAGCCTTTGGCTTTATTCTCTGCACCCTCTCAACCTGTGTGTCTTGAAATTGCTGTTGTGTCTGTGGAACCTCAACAGTATTCATTGATCTCTTACCTCCTTCCCAAGTTGGCACTTGTGTTGCACTAACACAATTTATAACCTGCAGGGACGCCCCTGACTATGGTGCACACTGACTGTATTGGCACTCTATTGTTGTGTCCCTTCAGTTTTACAGTGTAATAAAATGCTGAATCAAGATCAATAATTTACAACCAAGGTTTTGATTTTTGATTTTTATCTGAATATAGTTATTTAATTAGAATTCCCCCCAACTACCCCTTTATAGATGTTTTGTTTCTCAATTATTCATTTTTGGTTTAATACAGCCTATTTTAGAATTGTTAATCAATTTCCACCCATTCCCCAGGGGTTAAGCCATATTTAAACATCCATAAAAATAATTTTGTAGCTTATATTTTGAATCCAGTGTCTTATTTTAGATAGCTATGTATCATTCTTGTTTGGATCTGATTTGATACAAGAACTGGGTATTATGTCTACTGGTTGAATTGCTATAGTGCTTTGTTTTTGGTTCAAGTTTTGACTCACCACACTGGAGTGGATTTTTTACTGATTTACATAGTAAACATATGTTCACCAAAGAACAGCTGAATCCATTTTTTTGTGATCCCATGTATTTTAACATTCTTGCTTGTATTATGAGTTCTAGGTTATTGTGTTGAGCTATTTTTCACATCAATGCCCAAAACTCTGTTAACAGGGAGTATATTTTACACTGGTGCTTGGTTTTTTCAAGAATGAGTCCATTTTGTTTAAGTCTGAGTTGATTTTTCTCACAGCTATGGTGCTAGGGAAAAATGTGTTGCAATTTAGATAGTGTAAACTAGTCACTACTGACGTCATTATCTTTCCATAACTTAATCCTCTTTACACAATGGTACTGTAGCACTCTTGCGTGGATGATCTAGTAGTTTGGTTGAGCTGAGGATTAATTAGCCTATCTTTGGGGTTCATTAGAAGATGGGCTGAAAGGCAATAAGAACCCCATATTAGAAATGAGGTCCAAAGGATCTGTGGCCAATTACAATTAGATTCACTTATATAACTCTTCCCTTGATAAAAACAATAAAGATCAATATTTACGTAAATTATACTTTGTTGTAACTGTGCTGTTTTAGCAGAGTTATAAGGGGAAAAATATTTAGAAAATAGATAATAATCTTTAGTGAGAGATAGTGATTATACAGTCATTGTGAATCAAGGATGACAGGAACACAATTGTGTTGATCACACAGCTAGATGGTGAAGGGGGTGACTTGATTCTGGTAATGAGTCAAGCGCTAAAACAAGGTATCTGCCATAAGGAATCATCATCTGTTCATGTTGTTAGATTTGGCAATTCAAGTTGACTTCCTAGTCTGGCTTCAAGTGGCTGGGTAATTGGATTGTGGGTTGAGCCTGCTGTTTTGACCCCCCCCCAACTGAAGGTTGGCCTCCTCTGGGGGTAGGTTGTCAGGGAGGTTGTCAGGAGCCCGGGCGCTGTACTGGACTAATTGTTGTTCTGTGGCGGGCAGGGCAGTTTTGAGTAGTTTTTGTCTTGATTTACAGGGTCTTAGGCAATCATGGTGTAGAATCTTGTCTTGTTTGCGCTTCCTGAGTCCTTGCACAAGGTAAGTGTTATTGTCATTTCCTTTAGAATGATTGCTGGTCCTACTTTCTTGGGTTGTAGTTTTCTTTTATCAATGTTCATGACCCAAACTTTGTCCCCAACTTCATGTCTATCTTGGATGGGGACAAGGGTTTTTGTAGATGTTCATTTTCCTTTTCTGTTTGCTTGCTGATGGCCTTTATAACTTGAGGGTCTGATTGCAGGGGAACTTTACTTGGGATTTCCAATTTGGGTCCTGTTAATGTTTGGATGATTTTTGGCTGTGTGCTGTATACCAACTCAAAATTGGCTTTTTCCAGTAGATCTGTTCACTTGGGTTTGGCACACAAGTAGTGCAGTTGATAGCTGCTTATACTAGTCTTCAGGTCTCCCGGAAGTGAGCTTGGCTAAGTCTTGACAAGGCTTCCATTAAGCTGCTCTACACGTTCATTGGCCTGTGAGTGGTATGGTGTTGTCACAGTATGTTTGACCCCATTTTTAGCAAGGTATACATTGGTGTTTTAGGAGGTCAATTCTTTCCCTCCATTGGTTACCAGGAGCTCTGGCTTTCTGAACTTGCTGATTATCTCTTTTCCAATAAATTGTTGCACGCCATTTCCAGTGTGCGCCCTTACTGCTTGGGCTACTGGCCATCTTGTAGCAAAGTCTATGGTGGCGATTATGTATTTCTTATCATTGTGTTAATCTGGCATGGGGCCAACAACGTCAAGGGCCCACACCTTGAAAGGTAGTTGTGTGTGGATGGGTAGTACTGATTTTGGAGAGGTTTTTCTTTTGGCAAACTTTTTGCATACCTCACATTGGTCTAGGACTTCCTGAACATCACAATATAAGGTTGGTCACCAGGCCTTGTGCTTAAGGAACTCATATAGGTTTTGACTCTTGGTGTTTCTGAGGTCTCTGTGATAGCATAGGATGGTGTCTACTTGCTGGTACATGGGGATATAGGGAATGGTAGTACTGTTGGACATTTTTCTGTGCAGGGTCCCGTACATGTCAGCAAATAGGTGTTTGTTTTTGATAACTGTTTACTTTGTTATGTTGGTTGTACCAGGGGGGAACCTTTGTCCTTTGTCTGTAGTACCAAGAGTGGCCAGTCTGGGTTAAGCCCATTTTCCCCTCTTTTGGCACAGATGTATAGGCCTGAGAGGGTGTATGCCATAGCAAGCTTGGGACCAGGTTTGTACTGTATGAGCATATTGAATCTCTCCAAGAGCTTCATCCAGCGGGCTTGGCAGCAAGATAGATTTGCTTGGGTTTTGAAATATATGAGCAAATTTGTGGTTGGTTAATGCTGTGAACTCTTCCTGCCGTTTCAGATAACAAAGCCATTTGATTAGACAGTGCATAATGACCAGCAGTTCCTTGTTGTGGATAGGGTATCAGCACTTGCCATCTGTCAACTTTTGTGATTCATAAGCTATGGGCAGGAAATCACCATTGTTATTTTTGATTTGTAGTACTCCCCCAATGGATGTTTTTGAGGCGTTGGTTTCCATTTGGTATTCCCTGTCACGTTTGGGGTATAGCAGGATAGGAGCTGACGTGAGTTTTTCCTTGAGGCGGCTAAAACAGAGATCATGTTGGGGGTCCACAAAAACATGGATTTGGCGCCTGTTATGGCAGATAAGGGGGCGGTCAAAATGCCACAGTTGGGTATGAAGCGGCGTACATAGGCCACCATCCCCAAGAAGGTGTGGAGTTCCAACTTATCCTTGGGTGTTGTCATCTTTCAGATGGCCTGTATCTTTTGACTGTTGGGTTTGATGCTGTCCTTTGAGACTATGTGTCCCAGGAAGGGTAGTTGCTTGTGGAAAAACTGGCACTTGGAGGGCTTGGCCAACAGTTTGTGTTGTGCCAGGGTAGCAAAGACTGCCTCTAGGTCCTTGTGGTGCTGTTCCACCAAGGGGCTGTAGAGAATGATGTTTTCTAGGTAGACTAGAGCTTGCCTATGTGTGGCATGAACACTTTGTTCATGAAGGTCACAAAGGTGGAAGGGGCGTTTGTCATGCCAAAGTTGAGCACCACACACTTGTATGAGCTGTAACCGTATGGAAGGCTGTTTTGGGGATGTCTTCCTCCTTAATAAAAATCTGGTTGTAGCCTGCAGTTAGGTCAATCTTGGAGAAGACTGTGGCTCCTCCCAAGGCGTCAAAGAGGTTGTCAATCAGTGGTAGTGGATAACAATTCTTGATGGTAACTTTGTTTAGGGCTTGGTAGTCTGTGACTAGGCGCAGGGTACCGTTCTTCTTGACCACAAAGAATACAGCGGCCCCAAAGGGAGACTGTGAGGGGCATATAAGTCCTTTCTCCAACGCTTCCTTGAGGTAGACGCATAGGTGTTGTCTTTTTTGGGGTCAGCCTGTAGATAGAACGTGCTTTGGGTACAGCTCCTTTGAGCTGGATGGAATGTTGAATGTGTTTTTCTGGAGGCAACCTAGGTAGAGCTTCCTTGAAGGTTTCTGGATGGTGGGCCACAATTTTGCAATCCTGAGATGTGGAGGTATCCTAGTGATCTTTGGGGTGTATGATCTTGTACTGGCAGGAGTCCCAGTCAATTTCCTTCAGGTTTTACTTTTTGTCCAGGGTCTCTGTGATGCCCACAAAGACGTGGTTGCTTAGGAGTTGGTCCACTGAGTCAGGGTAGATCTGGTGGTTGACACCTTCACTCTTGATGATCAACACTGAGGTCGCCCAGTATACATGAGGATTGTTATTTTGTAACCAATCCAACCCCAGTACAATGTCAAACTTTGGGAAGTCAATGACGGGACCTTGGATGATGGAGTGGAGGTTCTCAAGCATGATGGAGAAGGAGGTGGTTTCCCTTGTCAAAGCAATGTGGTGTTCATCAGCCAAGACCACATTTTTAATCTGCAAAGGTGTCATGCCCTGCCCCAAAGGGCAGGCTCTTTAAACTTATTGTATTTTATTTGTTTTCAATTGATTTAATCTTTCTTTATTTTTAATATTGAAATTTTGAATTAATAGTTAATATTTAAGTATTTTAAAGTGATTTACCTTATTTTACGTCAATTTGTGTTTGAATTGACGTTGTTGTTGTTGTCTTTTGCTTTTCAGCTATTCAATTAGCTTTATATTCTCTACTTTAATATTAGATAAATTTTGGTTTTCACTCACTTTTTTGAAATTCTTGTTTATGTTGTTGCCACTTTCCCCAGCTTCATTGTTGCAGATCAAACTTTGAACTGGTCTTCTGTTTCCCCTTTCTGTACCTAGTTGTCTCCAACTTCTCCAGTTGCTCCTCTTCTTGGCTGCAACCTCCTGGCTATCAGTCTTCAACTGAAAAGGCTTTTTCTCTATAAATAAAGAGCTTTTGAAGAGTAGGCTTTAAGCAAAAATTCTAAGTCATTTCTTCCCTTCAATCTTTTATCTAATTTAAACTTGAGATCTAAATTTTTAGAAATTTATACATTTTTATTAAATTCATTTTAAGTTTAGCCTTTTCTTTCCTTAAAAGAATGGAAATTGTAAAACAACAAGCCTTAGGCTTGTTATATCCATTATTTTCCCTTGAGGAATCTTTCAATATCTATATGTACCAATTTGCCAATGGAGAATATCCCAATATTGACATTCCCTTAGTTAAAAATTGTTCACTATTAAACACTTTATTTTATCTTCTTTGCTTAGGGTTCTTAAACTCAATCACTTCTTTTGTAACTCAGTATAGGTTTTTAGCAGGGTTCTGTAAGATTTTTTTGCAGAAAGTTCCCACCTTTTTATACCTTTTAAATCTGAATTCTAATACCTTATAATCACTAATTTATAACCTTGCACCAATATGGGCAAGAGCTTACAGAAGAATTGGTGGCTAGCTTGAACTTATCTACAAAGCTGCTGTTGACTAGGGTTCAATCTGCACCCAAATCCAGGAGTGCTGAGCCTGTGTAACTGCAAAAACAGAAAGGATAGGACATCAGTTTATTGGGATGTCTGACAATGGTGTAAAGTACCAGGTCCTCCAAGGGTACTTGGATCATTGGACATTGGTCCACGTCCTTGGGTTGGTACTCATCATTGAGCAAGTTGGGAGTTGTGTGGGGAGAGCTTGGCTCTCTTAATACTCTCCCTGGGCTTTTCTCTCATCTTGATTGCCTTGCGTAGCAGTGACACAGAAATGAGTATGATTTGACTGGCCATTGTTTCCATTCTCATGTCCATTTGAGCCCGTGGGTTTATGATTGGTGTTATTCCTGTTGTTTCCAGGGGATGGTTGAGTGGAGCGCCCACCTGTGTGGGAATCCTTGGGTCTCTCTTGTTTTCCAGTTTGTGCCTTATGAAGGGCCTTGGAGGTTTGTTCCACTTTCTCTGCTTCCCGGTACAGACTTTGTAGGTTGGTCACTTGATCCAGGTTTATGTGTCTCATTATATGCAACTTGAGGGAGTTTAAGTACATGAGGTGTGTGGCTAGGGTGTCAAAGGCCATGTCAGATGGTGCACAAAGTTGGAGTTCCTTGTAGGCGGGGGTGAGTTCCTTCACAGTACCTGTCTGGGTTAGGTCTTTACTTGGTGTATGATCATGAGCGCTGTGTCCTTGAGCACAAAACTTGCCAATAAGTCTTGCTTGAAGTTATCCCAGTTCTTGTTGGTGTGTTCTTTGTACCACTTGTCACACCAGGTGCCAGTGTTGTGGGTCAGGCGGATGGAGATTTCTGCAATCCAAAATTGCTGCAGGCATTCTATCTGGGTGTAAGGGACTCCATCCCTAACACAAATTGGAAATTAGAGTTAAATTGTATTAATAAGATGGAGAAACCAGAAATTGCATTTATTAATGCTAAAGTAGAAGCCAAGAACAAAGCCAAATCTGGTAATGAGATCAATTCAAAAATTACATTCAAAATTGATTAATGAATGTGTATTAATCAATTTCAAATGCAAAATCAAAAGCAAGCGTAAAAATCCAAGATCAAATATAAATTCTATTTTAATTTTGGATTTCAAGGCTTCAGACAACCATAACAACAACAGAAGTATCAATTCAACATATAAAATTAAATCCAGTCAATACAAAACAACCAATCAACTGGAAAATGAATGCGGAAATCATCCAAATCAATTAGTCAGAGACCTAGGAAGCCAATCAAAGACAACAAACCAATCAAGCCAGAGAAATATCTCACATCCAACCCCAGATTCCATTCCCAACCAAAGTAAGGTACAATACTGCAATGTAATATCCCAACCTTCCTCTTCTTGTATTGCAGCCTGTAGCCTGCTGTAGTCCTGCAAGGCAATACTTCTCAAATCACTCTTGCAGATCCACCTGGTAACCACAATGCTCCATTCCTCACTTGAAGTCAGTATTTAAACTGAAAAATTCCTCCCATCTAAATTGCTCCAACAATTTCTTTATTTCTATTAACCCAATAAATCTATATTCTCAATTCTAAACACTTGATAAGTAGATTTTAAAGGTTTTCCCCAACAACATGAAGTTCATCTTCCTGGTATGAACTTTGTATGTATTACTCAATTATGGGCAAGCAAATGTTAACTTCAAAAACCCTGAACCAACTCCTACTGACAAATCTGAAGACTCAATTTGGTATTGTTTTGGTCCGCGTCAAAGACATGCCCCTTATGTTGAAACAGCTTGATTCCCCCCAATCATCCACCCCAAGGCCCCCTGGTTGGTCTTGGGGTACACCAGTGTCTATTATCTTCTCAATTACTTCACTCCCTTCTTGGGAAGATTCTGTCTATTTTTTTACCTTCTACATATGCTAATGATAGGGATTCCAGTAGGTTCCACTCTGATCAAATTCAACTTGGGAGCTCTTCTCCATTCAATTGGGGAAAAGCTTCCCAATGAGTGGATCCCTGACAGTTTATTGGAGCCCCTACTGAACCACCTTATGGGTGGTCCAGGCCAACATTTTACCTATGAATTTATCTTCTATGTTGCCCTCATCAAATTTGTTGCCCTCATAATTGTTACCTTCACCATCAGCTTCACTGTATACAAAATTCTGTCCCTCTTTCAAAAACCAACCACCTCAGAACCAATGGTCCCCAGAACCAGCAACCAGGTCCAAACTGTAGTCCTGAACACCCTATCTGCTGTCACCCCAGGAGATTATGAAGGAAACAAGATCCTGATGCTGCTGGCCTTCTCCAAGTCCCTGTTCAAAACCTCACCAGAGAAATTTACCACAGACGCACAGAAAGTGCACCATGTGGCAGAAAAGCTTACTGGTAAGTCTTTCCTTTGGTACGCCAAAGCAACCCTACAAGGAGAGGATCTCCTCAATAACTATGACCAGTTCTGCAATGTCCTCTTAGCTATAGTATCCCCTGCTCCAAACCCTGACCAGTTAAGAGATCAAATCTCTGCCCTCTACCAAGGAAGAATATCAGCCCAATATTATGCTGAAGAATTTACTCACCTCAAGAATGCCATTAGGATGAGCAATGAAAAACCTGCTACCTGTTCTGTAAAAAACTCTCCTTTGAACTGAAGAATTTCCTTGCCCATCATGAGTTGCCAACCAAGTTTGACTCTGTGGTCAAGGAAGTAATCAAGTGGTCTGCCAAGGTGAAGCAGCTCCTGTCTTGGGCCAAACCCCAGAATCCTGCCTCCTTGCCTGCAAATGTTATTAAGGAGAACAGAACCCCCCCTCAAAGGTCCAAGGAGAGATCCCCAAAGGACTGATCCCCAAGGAGGTTGGAGGATACCAACTTTCTACAGAAGAGAAACAATGTTGAACCCAACTTGGACTCTGTATGTATTGTGGCAAAGCGGGACATTCAGCCAAGGATTACCAAGCCTTGGCCAAGGTACAACCTCCTATTTCTCTTCTAGCCAGTTCTTCCAATAAAGAACCCTCTCAATCTTATGCCTTATTACCAGTCAATCTAGGTTCTTCTAAAACTTCTCAGGAATTAAAGGCCTTACTGGACATAAGTGCTATGGGAAACTTCATAACTAGCTCCTTGGCCCAACAATTAGGACTCCAGGAAGGACCTTCTGCTTGGGTGACTCTCGCCAACAAGTCACGCACCAGAGTAACTAAAATAGAGGGGAACCTAAGGATCAAGGTAGGGAATAACCAATTTGCCATCATGGTGTCTTCATAATCAAATTTGGCCTTTTCTCTGATTTTGGGTTTCCCCTGGGCCAAGACTGCTAAGGCTGTATTAGATCTGGACTCAATGACACTCTCCACTCAGAAAGAAGGAACAACTTCTTATATTCCCTTTGACCAAACAGAACACAAAGGAATATTGACTGCAGAAGACACCCTCAATGTCCTTGCCACCTTGAAGGAGATATCCCAAGCCCAGGTCCCTCCAGAGCTTCAGGACCTGGCAGAAGCCTTTAGTGAATCCTCCTGTTCCTAGCTACCCAGTTGCAGAGAGGCAGACTTATGTATTAATTTAGTACCAGGATCAGTATCCACTTGGGGTAAGCTCTATCCAGTGAACCAAGCCCAGAGTTTAGCCATGAAAACATACCTAGATGAGAATGTAGCAAAGGGATTCATGCATTGTTCAAACTCCCCCTGCTCTTCCCCTATGTTCTTTGTGGGGAAATTAGATGGATCCCTAAGACCTGTGGTGGATTACTCAAATCTCAATAGCATCATGATCAAGAATTGAAACCCTATTCCCTCCGCTGAAACCCTCATCAATCAATTGACAGGGGCAAAAGTCTTCTCCAAACTTGACCTTTGGAACGCCTACCATCAAATCTGTATAGCAGAAGGCCATGAATAGAAGACTGCTGTGAGAACCCCATTTGGTCTATATGAATATCTGGTAATGCCCTTTGGTCTAAGCAACGCTCTGGCAGCCTTCCAGGGGCTCATGAATGAAGTCCTCTTCCCTTTTTCTGGATACTTGCGCAGTATTATACCTGAACAATATTCTCATTTACTCTAAGGACCATGGCTCCCACCTCATCCATCTTCAAGAAGTCCTCCAGGCCTTGATCAAAGCTTTCTTTTTCTGTAAATTGGAAAAATGTGAATTCTACAAGAAGGAAATTGAGGTCCTAGGCTACAACATTTTGGAAGGAGGTTTTGCTGTTGCCCCATCCAAGGTCCAAGCCGTGGCAGACTGGCCTGTCTTTACCTCCCGCACCAAGCTTTGTGGATTCCTGGGACTTGCTAATTTTTGTTGTAAATTCATCAAAAACAACTCAGCTATTACCTTACCTCTCACAAAACTCACCTCAGACAAATTACCTTTCACATGGAATCCTGAAGCTCAGTCAGCATTTGAAGCCTTGAAACACACCTTCTCTTCTGCCCCTGTGCTACTACGCCTGGACCCAGAGCATCAATTTTTTCTGGATACAGACAACTCAGACTTTGCGCTGGGAGCAGTGTTGCTCCAGCTTGGGGAGGATGGAGAACTTTACCCTGTTGTGTTCTACTCCTACAAGCTCCTGGACAGAGAGCACAAATATCATGTCTACAAAAAGGAATTATATGCCATAGTATGCGCCTTGGACCACTGGAGAAGATATCTACAGGAAAGTAAATACCCAGTCCACATTTGTACAGACCATAAAAACCTCCTATAATTCACAAAAAAAATGCAAAGTTTGCCCCCGCTTGGCCCAATGGGCTATTGACCTAATGACATATGACTTCCAAATTGGATACACTCCAGGTAAAAAGAATATTGTCCCTGACGCCATTAGCCGCAGAGAAGACCTTGACAACCCTGATACCTCCTACCATGCACACAACATCCAACAAGTGTTGGAACCTTCCCAATTCCTGAACTTCATTGCAACCGCGTCCTTGTACACCAACCTGTATAAAGAGATCCAAGAGGAACAACTTCTGAACCCTCCAACTAGCACCGCCAATCTGGAAATAAGAAACAACATCTGGTTCCATGATAACTCCCTGTTTGTTCCCCAAGGTCCTCTTAGAAAAAGAATCATATAAGCCTTCCATTACACACTTCTCTCTGGCCATGGGAGTATTACTAAAACCCTCAAAAGGATCTCCTGAAGATAGTGGTGGCCCTCAATGAAGAATTTGGTGGGAAGCTACATAATCAAGTGCCTTGAGTGCTGTCAAAACAAAACCTCCCGCCAAAAGCCTCAAGGATTTCTGCAACCTCTACCAATCCCTCCTTGACCATGGTCTTCCATATCAATGGACTTCATTGTTGAACTACCCATGAGTCAGGGAAATACAGGAATCCTAGTGGTGGTGGACTGCCTAACCAAGTATGGTATCTTTATCCCCTTCTCCACAGCTTCTGCAGAAGATACCGCCCAGATGCTCCTCAAGAATGTTTTTGCCTATCATGAAATACCAAATGACATTGTCTCGGACCAAGGAACCCAGTTCACATCCAAGTTTTGGTCTAGCCTTATGAAAGGATTGGGAGTCAAGACCAACCTCTCCACCTCATTTCACCTCCATACTGACGGACAGACTGAAAGAGTGAATCAGGTATTGGAGGCTTATTTATGAAACTACGTCAACACCAAACAGAATAACTGGTCTGAACTCCTACCAGTAGCTCAATTAGCCTATAACACCAGCCATCACATATCTATTGGGATGTCCCCCTTTAAGGCAAACTATGGATATGACCCAGAAGAGATCCCTTCTCAAGCAGAGAAAACCCCAGTTTCACAGGTCAACAAGCATCTAAATAACCTCTCCACAATTCAAGCCAAACTTAGGGAAACACTAAATAAATCAGTTCAGTCATATAAGAAGTTTGCTGACAGACACTGCAGAGAGCCCAATAAATACTCCCTGGATCCCTGGTGTTCCTAGATGCTTGCAACCTACACATCAAATGGCCATGTCAAAAGTTGGGACCCAATAAGATAGGCCCCTTGGAAGTAATATAAAAGATTTCCCCCCTGACCTACCAAATCCACCTGCCGGAAGGATCCACAGCCCATGATGTATTCCATGTCAGCCTTCTCAGTCGCTATCACGGATCTCCAGAACATCTCTCCTAGGCCAAATGGAACCCCCACCTCTGGTAATGAATCTTCTTCCTGAATGGGAGGTCAAAGAAATCTTAGATGACAAAATGATTTGTAACCAACCATACTACTTGATCAAATGGGTAGGCTATGGTATGAAATCAAACAGCTGGGAACCCATTGAGAATTTGACAAACTGCCAGAACCTTGTTGACCAGTACCATCAGGCAAGAGGAGGAAACGGGGCCTTAGGGGAGGCTAGTGTAAGGGACTCCATCCCTAACACAAATCAGAAATTAGAGTTAAATTGTATTAATAAGATGGAGAAACCAGAAATTGCATTTATTAATGCTAAAGTAGAAGCTGAGAACAAAGCCAAATCTGTTAATGAGATCAATTCAAAAATATAATTGAAATTGATTAATGAATGTGTATTAATCAATTTCAAATGCAAAATCAAAAGCAAGTGTAAAAATCCAAGATCAAATATAAATTCTATTTTAATTTTGGATTTCAAGGCTTCAGACAACCATAACAACAACAGAAGTATCAATTCAACATATAAAATTAAATCCAGTCAATACAAAACAACCAATCAACTGGAAAATGAATGCGGAAATCATCCAAATCAATTAGTCAGAGACCTAGGAAGCCAATCAAAGACAACAAACCAATCAAGCCAGAGAAATATCTCACATCCAACCCCAGATTCCATTCCCAACCAAAGTAAGGTACAATACTGCAATGTAATATCCCAACCTTCCTCTTCTTGTATTGCAGCCTGCTGTAGTCCTACAAGGCAATACTTCTCAAATCACTCTTGCAGATCCACCTGGTAACCACAATGTTCCCTTCCTCACTTGAAGTCAGTATTTAAACTGACATATTCCTCCCATCCAAATTGCTCCAACATTTTCTTTATTCCTATCAATCAATAAATCTATATTTTCAACTCTAAAACTTGATTAGTAGATTTTAAAGGTTTTCCCCAACAACATGAAGTTCATCTTCCTTGAATGGACTTTGTGTGTATTACTCAATTATGGGCAAGCAAATGTTAACTTCAAAAACCCTGAACCAACTCCTACTGACAAATCTGAAGACTCAATTTGGTATCCTTTTGGTCCGCATCAAAGACATGCCCCTTATGCTGAAACAGCTTGATTCCCCCAATCATCCACCCCAAGGCCCCCTGGTTGGTCTTGGGGTACACCAGTGTCTATTATCTTCTCAATCACTTCACTCCCTTCTTGGGAAGATTCTGTCTATTTGGTCACCTTCTACGCATGCTAATGATAGGAATTCCAATAGGTTCTGCTCTGATCAAATTCAACTTGGGAGCTCTTCTCTATTCAATTGGGGAAAAGCTTCCCAATGTGTGGATCCCTGACACTGGGCCAGCTTGCTCTAGGCAGACTGGATCCATGCAGCAGCATTGTTGTTGTTGGCCCTGGCAAAAGGTTCCAAGGCAGCGCTTTGCAGTCTTTGGGCTACATAGGCGGGCATGATGTTCTTGTTGGTTGGCCGTGGGATAGAAGAGGGAGCCTGAAAGAGCCCTTGTGCAAATATGGTATTGAAGGCAGGTAGTGGGATCACTGTGTTCTGGTACAGGACAAAGCCATTGGGTATCTCAGTATCAGGGGTGTACGGGGTCCAGTCCAGCAGGAGGCCAGACATAATTCTGTCAAGGATTTGTTGGCTGCGGCGCGTGCAGGCAACAGGCAGAATTTTTTCAAGATAAGGTAGGATGGACAACCTACCTGTGCTACCAATGTCATAACTGTGCTGTTTTAGCAGAGTTCCAAGGGAAAAATATTTAGAAACTAGATAATAATCTTTATTGAGAGATAGTGATTATGTAATCATTATGAATCAAGGATAACAGGAACATAATTGGTGATCACACAGCTGGATGGAAGAAGGGGGTGGCTTGATCCTGATAATGAGTCAAGCGCCAAAACAAGGTATCCACCATAAAGGATCATCATCTGTTCATGTTGTTGGATTTGGCAATTTGAGTTGACTTCCTAGTCTGGCTTTGAGTGGCCGGGTACTTGGATTGCGGGTCACAAACCCGCTTGTTTGGAACCTTGCTAGCAGGTTGAGCCTGCTGTTTTGACAACTTTGACTATAAACATTAGGCTTGGAGAACATATCTCAACTTGATTATTAGTCATTATAGGATCATATTTTTGAGTAAGCAAGATTTATTACAACTACTCTACCGCCAATACGACAAAATGTGTTTTGTTAGTTTCTATACTTTTGTACATCTTCCTAGCCTATGAGAAGATCCTTACTCTAGTCTAATTCTAAGGGCCTTAAGGGTACTAACTTATCCATCCCTAAAGGTTGGCGCAAACCTCTAATCTTTTGTTATGAAGATTTCTGTAGTGTTTGCTCGGATGTCACAGCCAAGAACTCGATTTAACACCCAGACAGTCCATATCCCTACTTTAGGGTATTTCGCCATGCTGAACGGTGTTCCAAGCCCGTATTGAGCCCTAGAGCTCAGGTCAAGCGTTTTATCGGGGATCAGGTTTGACCTCAAAGTTCAACTTTGGCGATTATGCTGATGCCTGCTTCATCCTTCTATCAAAGCTGGCCCAGACAAGAATGCTTAATTTTAGGTATCTTTACGTTTTTTAAACAAGTGGTGAAAATGTGATCGTGCTTAAGAACAATGGTTTGGAATATAAAACTTTAATCCTATTAAAAATATAGTCCCTGGCACTTGTTGTCGACTAAAATGTGCGGGTATTCCTTTCCAACTTGGCATCGGAAAGGAACTTCATCGGATAGGTGGATTTTTGAAAGATTGGGGCAACTCTCAACCAACTTTTCCCAAAACGTAAATGCCATCTTGGATTCCCCTGTTTCATAATAATCGTATGGATCATAATTATCCTCAAGGGCTATTAAATCAATGCCTAGCTCTTGAAGGTCAGGGAAACAGGTTGCAAGCAATTTCAAAACCACAGGAAGGTCGGGCTCAATTACTTCAAGAAATACAGTTGTGGCCTTGAAGGACTCTTTACAGAGGTGGGGTGGTAAATCCTGAAGTTCGGAATGGAAACGTAAATAAGGGATGTCCTTTAAGTTCAAAAGATATCTGACAAAATCTTCTTGCCCACGAGAAGCTGCAGAGAGGTGAACAGCATCCACGTACGTGAACTGGGGTATGTAACCATACAAGCTGCGGCGATCAATAGCTTGGAGAGCATGGAACTGTGACTCGTGGGTAACTTTTTTAACCGACGGAAGCACGGGTGTTTTGGAAGGAATATCGTCTCTAAAACGGATATGTACTCTACAACTTATATCAAGTAAGAACCTGATTTCTTTGAATACCATGTTTTCTGCATCATAAACAAAGTAATCGAAAAGGTAATCACCAAAGAAGGGGCCTGTGTACTCAAGTGTTTTCAGGGCTGGAAATCTCTGAATAATGTGCGGGAAGTCCTGACGAGCAAGGTCCCACTGCTCATCAATTATAAGATGAGTTACTAAAGGGCAATCAAAATCCTTGTAGTAATACATGAACTCCCTAGAGTCTCTACATATCTGAGGCCGATAGTAGAGAGTTTGAACTTTTCTAGTCAAAGGGCTCAGGTAGCTAACTATGGCAGAATTGGCATAGCATAACTCGAGGTGGGAGAGACGTGAGAATTTCTCTCCCAAAACCAAAGCTGCTTCAGGGCATATGCCATCTAAGTCAAAGAAAAGCCGAGTCGTATTTTTACAGGCAGAAAGTAGGTCGGTCATGTTGGCATCCAGGCTGTTCACGCGAAGCTCTCTAGCAACCTCACTATACTTGCGCAAATACTTTTCAAGCCCCTCTCGCATATCAGTTGAAAACTTTGAAAAGAGAAATGGAAGTAGAAATCCATTCCACTCCTTGGAGACAAGGCGGAGAAGCCGATGCTCATCAGACTCAAGATACTTGAAGATGCCAGGCAAGAAATGGTAAGGAATCATATCAAGGCTATTATTATATCTTTGTATTTAAACCTATCTACTCTCAAGAGTTGAGCTTAGTTTGACTTGTTGGCATTTCATTTGTCGAAATGCCACAGTCATGTGGGTTTGGAAATTATGACGTCACTATCAAGATGATCTGCTACTTTCAATAAAAGACTGAAATGTGTCTTAAGCATTTGTGTGCCTCTCTTCAGTTGTGGACATGTCGATATCTATCCACCTAGTTTGAGCGATACATTGCACGACCAGAATAAAATGATTTCATACGTTCATCTTCACTTGGATATTCAGCCCAAACCAGTATCAATCATTTATGTATATTTAAGAAGCTCAGCATGAACGGCAGTCCAAATCGTTAATTACAAAGTCGACAAGCTTTATATGCACATCCTTATCAACATACTAGGTGGTTACCCTGTCCAAGGACAGATATAACATTGAATTTAATATATCAATTCAATATAATTTATTGGATTTTTAGGTTGGGATTGTTTGTCATCAATTTAATTTAAAAGGTCTTATTTAAACCGGCTTTCTTAAAATGACAACTTAATTTTATTTATTTTAAAATAAAATTCATTTCCCAAGTATAAATATAAATTAGAGATCTAAATAAGTGGAGTATTACTATTAGGTTTGGCAAAGCTAAAAGAATAATTTTAAAGGTTTAATATTCTCACTTCTAAGATTTTAAAAATATAGAACTGATCTGTGGTTTTAAAACAAGCTATTGAATATTAAGAGCAGCTTAGTATTCACATAGATAGTTGTTTCTAGTTTTTAATGTGTACTAAGAGTGAATTTAGATGAATCAAATTGAGTCTGGCCCTTTGATTATGATGTAAGCCCGAGTTCAGCACTTAACTATATCTCAGCATCTAGAGAAGCTAGAGCTCTCGTATTTGGTACCATTTTGATTGTAGTTATCTGAAAGATTGATCTAGATTCTTTAAATTCAATGAAAATCATTCAGATGGGTCTTGATATCATTATTGTCAGTTTATTATACTGATATCCTTGTTAGGATGAAGCTGTGGCAAGCAAAGTTGACTCTAAAGCAATCTACATTCAATCGGATCAGGGGATGCATCAGCTATCTCTGAGACACATTATTCCCTTCAAAAAACATTAGCTCTAGAACAATCTGCAGCCACTTATATTAGGTGATGCATCCGAGCGGATTTTTTCTATTTTTGAAAGTTTAAATTAAATAAATTTCAAATGCGCAAGACAACCATCCTTTACTTAAACTAAAATTTGTGTATCCTTTTAATTAACTCGCTTTTATCAAGTAAGTTAATCCTCAACATAGAGGTTAAACATCCAATCATATACAAGCAAAGTAAATCAATCCAGATTTCAATCTTATTCTCAAACAATCTGTTGCTCCTCTTCCAATTTTAATCCCCATATTCTGGAGTTGGATATCTATACAGATACACCTCTTTGCCATGCCTGCTGTCAGAAATTGCACCACTAATGCTATTTTGATATGGCCTTCAAATAATGATAAATGCAAAGATTTGACTGGTTTTGCTTTTGAGTTTGAGAATTCCTTGCTTTCCATAAATGGGTCTGTGCCAATATCCACCCATTCCAGAATACCATACCTTCCCTTGTCTGATCCTGGTATGATCTCATTCCAACATGACCCCCTCGGCCACTCTGTCTATCTAATGAGTGATCACCATCCCTTGTCTACTATTTAAGTATAATTATCTCTCCTAATAAATAGAATTTTATCCACATTTGTGTTGGCTTTAATATTATTAAAGCTTTTTCCTCTCCTTTTTTCCAAAAGGACTTTCATATCTTGTGTTCCAGGAAATTAAGGTATTTGCCCTTGATTTTGCCCTGAAGGCTAACCCAAGGCTAGCTTCAAACCTCAAATCTTTTATTATAAAGATTTCCTGCTGTGTCCTCCCAGATGTTGTCCCCAGGAGCCAAACACAACAAAATGGTGCTCACTACAGGGGCTGCAAACCCCTCAGTTGCCCTGTCCCCTGCACATTCTCTAGTCCTTCTCCCTTTGTTTCTGAAGTACCCAAGCAACCTAAAGTTTCTAGTCCTCCTCTATAAGAAGACATCACCAATGCCCCCTCCACTCCCATGGTATTGGTTCTGTCCCCAGGTCTGTGTGGGCCCCCTTCCAGCTTTCTCTCTTGACTACAAGCAAGCTCGTGCTGCTGCCTGTTCCCTTCTCTACTCTGATACTGTGACAATGCACACTATCCCTGATCTCCATCCCGAGTACGCTTCCAAAGACCTGTATTCCTTCCTCTTGGACTTTGGTCTCCCCCTCTGCGCTGATGGAGTCCATGGATACAATTGGCATGTTAGTCAACCAGTTCATCCAAACCGCCCTGGTTCACCATCAACTTGCATTAGGATCCCAGAACCAGCTTATAAATGCTGTAGCCACGCTGTCTCAAACAACCATGCTCAAAATATGGTATATCAAGAATGGTTCCATAGTCTCTTTGCATGTATTTCCAATAACCAGCATGACTCGCTGGCCTCCCAGAAGTACTTGACCTCCTCACTAAATTCCCTTTGTTCCTTTCTCCCTGGATACATCAAGGATCAACTATGCAAATTGAATGAGCATCAAGCACCGTAGCAGGGGCAAATTGAGGCCTCTCTGCTAAAGCATTGCCAGGATTTTGAGACTCTGGTTAGAAAACTTAAGCAATTCAGAGAACATATTAATTCTCAACTCAAATTGGTTAGAGCTCAGGTTGATACTTGAGGCCACCATCTGCAGCATCAATATGGTCTGGATAAGGCTGCACTAGGCAACACTCTATACCAAGTGCAAAGTTATGTGGATGATAGAGTAGCATCTATTGAGGTGACTCCTCCTGCTCCTCCTGTTGAGGTCCCATCTGACTTTGAAGCCAAAGTATGGGGAGCAATAGCCGAGCTCAAGGCTACCACTTGGCGTCAATCTTCTGTTCTGAGCCCACCTCCAGTCAAACCTATGCCCAATCCTTGCATTGTTGCTCTCACTGATCAAGTAGCTACTTTGCAAGGAGAAATTGAGTATTTAAGACAATGCCTCACTAATCCTGAGGACTTGTCCTCTGAGTCTGAAGGTGAATAGGAAACTGAAGTCATTACTACTCCCACTCAGGAAACTCATGGTTGCTGCCCTGGTTTGGAAGGCCAACCCAGGGTCAACTGTACACATGCACTGGATCAGCTTGCAGAAGTAACAAATGATGTTGCTGATAGGTAGTACACATTGGAAAGAGAGGTACAAAACTTCTCCTGCTTTACCAAGACAATGAATGGACAGGTCATCCCCTTGGTTGCCCAGACCACTTCCCTGACCACTCGCCTCAACGGGATTGCTGGTACCTTATTGGTGCAACAAATTAAGATCAACAAAGTTGGAGTTTATGCTGCCATTGCTAGAGATATTAGCGGAAAGAACAGCTCTACCTCAGATACCCTAGAGGAAAGCCTTCAACTACTCTGGGCTAGACAACCTTTTGCTGAATCCAAGTTTGAGGGCAATCCCCACATTAACATCCTCAACCCAGGTGACAACAGCCAGTCCTTTTCCTTGTCTATCAACCCAAACTACAAGCCAACCTTCAAACATATATTGATCCTAAAACCTCTACCATTACTGCCTTTCTAATAATTTACGGGACTGCAATGCCTAGGGCTACTGATGAGCTCAAAAAGGAACATATCCTCACCTGTCTCCATCCCACATGCCAAGAAGTGGTGGTCCCCAAACTCCCCTCCATTGTCACTTGGGAAGACATGAAGCGCCTCCTTATTGAGGAGTTTTGAGGAGATCTTAGCTTGGAGGTCAAGAAGGATGCATTTATGCACATTGCCTTTAAGCCCAAGAAAACCCTGGCTGAGTTTGCGGATTGTTTCTACATTGAAGGCCAACAGTTAATCACCAGTCAACAGTTAACTCCCCAGGAAGCTTACACGGCTTGTTCAAATGCTTTGAAAGTGAACCAGCTTCTATTCCTACACTTAAAGGCACACAAGGCTTCACTCACTTCCATGAAGAGTATTAAGACGCTCTCGCAAGACATGCATTTGACCCATGGGAGTACAGTGGTGCGTGAAAAAAGCCAGTAATGCTGGGACTACCTCTTGGATACCGCAAATAATGACCCTGGGTGCTGGTGGACAGGCTAAGAGGCAGGATTGTCATAACTGTGGCCAAATTGGGCACCACTCACGCACTTGCACTAATCCCCAAGTGGAAGGTTGTGACCCCAAGGAATAGGCAGGGAAAGAGAGGTCAGCTTAGAGGCAGAGACACTCTCTGCTGACCAATCTCCCCTTCTCCCACTGATCCTCCTTCTGATAAGGAAGCTCTGTCTTCCTCTGGCCCAACTATTCTTCCCCTTTCCATGATCTCTACAGTGATTCAGACCCTGAAGATTCTGATAGCAAAGAATTGGATAGTTATGGCTATTCTGTTCTTGCTGTTCCAGAAACTGTCTCTGTCCCGTACAAGCTTTGCTCTGGGAAGGCCACCACCACTTCTCAAGCACCTTCAAGTGAAGCCAAAGCCATGGTGGCTTGCCCTTACCTAGCCCAGGCTCATCAACCTCCCGTCTTGGTTGTTTCTTCTGAGAAAGCAGCTGAGCTAGCCAAAGCTCTCTTCTAAAAAGTAACTATATCTCTCCCACTGCATACTGTGTATAAGGAGATTCCTGCATTAAGGTGTATGTTAGCTAAATGGTAAAGGAGCTAGAGGCTGCACAGGATGTGTTGGCCGTCTTGCCCCCCTTTGGGAAAGATACAAACCATGTGGAAGTATCAATTCAAAAGGTTAAAATCAAAGCCATCCTGGACATGGGTTCTCCAGTCAACTTGGTATCTTCAAAACTAATGAAGAAACTTAAGCTGGCCCCTGACCTCAACTACACTCAGTTGTATGGCACAGCTGGCATGGCACAAACTTGGGCCATTGGTGCCTACTCCGCTCTACCCATGAGGTTTGGGAAATTACTCATTGCTTCCCCCGCTGTAGTCCTTGAGAAAAAAAGCTATGATCTCTTGGTTGGTACACAATTCCTTTGAGAGTATAACATGATTGTAAACTTACAAGATGGATATATTTTGCTCTTATGGTATGAGGTCCCTTTAATTTTTGAGGAACCTCCGCGCCTCCCAGGAAAATGTCTTAAAACTTGCGTGCTTGAGTACCCCATGGGTATATTCTCTCTCAAGTATAGGACTCACTCCTCCAACATGCGCACCTCTCCTCCTTCTTGCCCTGCGGAGAAAGGGGTACCTCTTCTTGCCCCAGTGACTATTACCATTCCTCTGGGCTCCCAAGTGGTAATTGACTCTCAGATTTCTTACAAACTACCTGAAAAGTTGTTCTTGGAACTCTACTCACCTGAATCCCTAAGCCGTAAAGAACCCCGCCTGTGTCCAGGGATTCTAGATCAAACCCACAAAGAGCCTGCACAGCTAATGCTTGCCAACCTGATGGCCCTGCCCATGCAGGTGACTTGAGGCTAGGTTATAGGGAATGGTTGCATACTGGGAGCAGAAAAAGTGGCATCCCTCTACCCTTTGGAACTTTTAGTGATTTCAATCTACCTGGAGATAATCCCCAAGTTCTCTCTTTATTCACTGCTGCCAACTTCCCCCAATTTTCTCCCATCCAACAAAAAGATTTATTGGACCTGCTCAATCAGTTTAGCAACATCTTTGCCTCTGGACCTACAGACTATGGCCTAGCTAAAGGGGTCATTCATCAGATTTATACTGGGGATGCACCCCCTTTTTGTGCTAAACCATACTGCTGTAGTAGGGTAGAGGATGCTCAAGTATATAAGGAGCTTAAGCAGCTCTTAGACACTGGGCTACTAGCTCCCTCTCAGAGCCCTTGGGCCTCACCACTACTGATTCTCAAGAAGAAGGATGGAGGTCATCACATTTTAATGGACTACCACTGCCAGAAATCTCTCACTAAGAAAGACTCATACCCCTTGCTCATAATTGACAATACTCTCAGATGGCTGGGTAGTTCCAAGTTTTTCTCAGCCATGGATCTATCCTCTGGATACTGGCAAGTTGACTTATCACCAGGAAACTGGGAAAAGGCTGCTCTCATCACCTCAGAAGGCCTTTTTGAATCCACTTGTATGCCCCAAGGACTCTGCAATGCTCTGGCTATGTTTCAAAGGGCTATGGATTTCATCCTACAAGATCTAAAGCTCTCTTGTGTCCTCGTGTACCTTGATGATATCTCTGTATTCAGCACTACCTTTAATGACCATTTGGAACACCTCAAAGCTGTCTTCATCAAGATCCGCAAAGCTGGCTTGAAGCTCAAACCCTCCAAGTGCTCATTCTTTAAAGAGCGACTCAAGTTCTTAGGTCATGAGGTCACTCAAACAGGAATCTTCCCCATGAATAATAAGGCGGAAGTCATTTAAAAGATGCTACCTCCCACAAATCTTTGAGAGGTCCAAGTATTCCTTGGTATGATGGGCTACTACCGACAGTTCATACCTAATTTTTTGAACTGAGTGAACCCCTCATCTAACTGTTTTGCAACATCCCCTTTGAGTGGACTGACAGCCAGCAACAAGCATTCAAAGCATTGAAGGCCAAGCTCAAAGAGGCTCCTATCTTGGTCTATCCTGATTATAATAAAGATTTAATCTTGTATAATGACACTAGCAGAGTAGCTGTGGGGGCCATCTTAGCCCAGCTTGACAACAAAGGCGTGGATCAACCTGTAGCCTACTCTTCACGGGTCCTCAATAAACAAGAGAAGAACTACAGCATCACTGAAAAGGAATGTCTGGCAGTGCTGTATGCAGTAAAACAGTTCAGGCACTACATTTATGGGACCCACTTCACTGTGGTCACAGATCACTCCTCTCTCAAATGGCTGCAACAACTAAAGGAACCTGAAGGTCAACTAGTACGTTGGGCTCTGCGCCTGCAAGGATACAATTTCACTGTAATACACTGTCCTGGGGCCCAACATCAGAACACTAATGGCTTGTCAAGGATGCCAATACTAGCTATCCACACATGATGATGCTGATTGCCTATAAAAATTAATAGGATACCCTAACTCTTGGACTGCCAAGCCAGAAGACATTTGACTGGCGCTACAAGCCCTATCTAAGGATACTGCAATTCAAGATAGGTAGCTCTTCAAGAAAGTCAACAATGCTTATCTACCCCTTGTTTACTCTAGCAGGAGGATAGACATTATCCTCCAAGCTCACATTGACACTGGACATGGAGGTATAACAAAGACTCATGACTGGTTGTGCAAAAACTTCTATTGGGAGAACATGCGCCTCCTGATCCCTGATGTCCTTGCTACCTGTAATTCCTGTCATCTCCAACGCCCTTGCCCTTCCCAGCACCAATTAAAGCTCATCCCCCCTAAACATGCATTTTACACTGTGAGTATTGATGCTGTTGGGCCTCTCCCTTGGTCTAGGTCTGGGTGTCAATTTATCTTAGTTGCCAAAGACCATTTTAGCAAATGGGTCAAAGCCAGGGCTACAAAAGATATAACTTCTAAGACCAATGCTAATTTTTTGCTGCAAGATATCTTCTACCAACTTGGTTGCCCTCAAGTCCTGCTTTTTGACAATGGCACCAATTTTGATGCTTGCCTCATCATGTTTATTTTCAAAGCTATGGGTACCTACCAATCTTTCTCTGCACCATATAACCCTTCAACTAATGGGACTGTTGAACAAGCCAATTACTCCCTGGTGTCCATAATGAAGAAAATCACGCTCTCTGACGCTGCTATTTGGGATATGTTCCTCCCTGCTGCCCTCTTTTCTTATTGGCTCAGTAGACACTGAGTTACTGGTCATTCCCCTTTTGCCATGCTGTATTGGCGTGAAGCTGCCACCCCCTCAATCTTGGGACCCCTTGATTGAAGTCAATGTGTCTGCAAATCCTGAGGCCCATGTTAAAGATTTAACCAATCATATCATTGACATCCAAGCAACAGCTTATTCCACTGCTTACAAGGTCAAGGCTCTGGAGCTCTCCCCGTCCAATGCTGCTAGAGCCCCCCTCTCTGAGTATCAAATAGGCAACCTAGTTCTCTACTACCAGAATCATACAGGTGGTAAAGCTCATAAGCTAGATTCCCTCTGGGTTGGGCCCTGTGAAGTCACATTTAAGAAGGGTGTTGAGTATACTTTGAAATTGCTGTCCTCTGGACGTCCTTTTGCCCGGGTCCATTCCAAATTCCCTTGCAAATATCAACTCCCTGTGTCCAATCTTGAGGGGGATATGTTAAAAATTGCGCCATTAATGCTATTTTGATATGGCCTTCAAATAATGATAAATGCAAAGATTTGACTGGTTTTGCTTTCAAGTCCAGGAATTCCTCACTTTCTGTAAATGGGTCTGTGCCAATATCCACCCATCCCAGAATACCATACCTTCCCTTGTCTGATCCTGGTATGACCTCATCCCAACGTGACCCCCTTGGCCACTATGTCTATCTAATGAGTGATCACTGTCCCTTGTCTACTATTTAAGTAGAATTATTTCTCCTAATAAAGACAAGTTTATCCACATTTGTGTTGGCTTTAATATTATTCAAGCTTTTCCTGTACTTTTTGCCAAAAGGACTTTCACATCTTGTATTCCAAGAAATTAAGGTACATGCCCTTAATTTTGCCCTGAAGGCTGACCCAAGGCTAGCTTTGAACCTCAAATATTTTGTTATAAAGATTTTCTGCTGTGTCCTCCTGGATGTTGTACCCCAGGAGCCAAACACAACACCTGCAAGGGTAGAGCCACTATTTAAAAATCAAGCAGTTGAATATAGATTTATTAAAGTCTGAGTAGCCTATAAGCTCATTTCAACATAATTTAGGCCACACTCCACCAAATTCAACCCCCATGCTTTTGAAGGTGTTTGCAAGTTGAGTAGCCACTTTATTTTGACATTGTTTTTCCAACAATGTTATTTCCAACAAACTGTTGGATTCAAGTGATTTTTGAGTTGTAAATAAATTAAATATAATAAATTAAGTATTTAGCCTATTTTATATTGGTACACATGCCCAGTATTTATGAACCTGATTTCAAAAAACTTTACATGCTACACTTTCAGATCAACAATAAACTATATATTTAAAAGTTTAGACCTTTTTTAACTCCCAAGTAAAAAGCAAAGGGTACAGGTTTATAACCCCATATTTCCAGCACAATCAATATCATACAACAGATTTATGGATTTATATCAACTGATATTAAAAATATATTATCAACAGTAAAAAAAAACTCCAAAAAATAAGTTAACCCCAATAAAAATTAGATTCATTTTAAACATAGCCCAGAGACACATCATTGTGTAAAAAATGAAGTGCTGTTAACATTAAATACTATAAATATCCCTTAATTTATCTGTTAACCAAATCCAAATCAAGGAAATTTTGTTATGAGCTTTAGATTAAGAATGCAGAGGACCTAATCACAAATCCTTACCTCTGATTGGGATGTAAGCTTGGTTGAACTGTTATTAGATTGCTCCAGGTAGTCTGTAAATTTAGGAATTTTTTTATCAAGTGTACATTATACTCCATCTCTGAAAGTCCATATTTCCAACAAACTTGCATTCTCAACACTTTAAAATAAAGAATAGCTAATTTTAATTAGTCACATCTAGTCAAATTTGATTAATACTGCTTCAGATATAATACAGTGGTTTTAAATAGCACTAAAAAAGGAACTCAAGCTTGAAAAAGTCCAAGCACAAGTGTAAGATATACTGTCTGATAACAGGATTTGGTGTATTGATGAGAATAACTGTCACAGCCCATACTAGAGTCCAGCTGGACTCCCACAGGGGAGGCAGGCTAGGCCTGAAAGGCCATGTACACAATAGGCGCTATGCAGACCAGGTAGTTCAGAGCAGTGGCTAGGGGGCGCCATCTCCCAGTATGGGGCACAACTTGATTGGCCAGCTCCAATACTGTTATGTAGATGAACCTCAGCTTGCTGAAGTCTTGGGCGGGAGGCGCGTCAGGGAGAGGAAGAGCAGTTGGTATATCCTTCATTACTGGTGGTAGATCCAGGTGATGGGGATGGAAGTACTCCAGGTCAAGGGTGCAGGGCGGTTTGGTAAGGACAACAGGAGTATGGCCAGGAGGATATGGGTATGCAAGCTTGTATTGAGTAGTGGATTCACAAATAGATGCCAAGAGAATAATTAAATTTGATCAAAAATAGACAATTCCTGAAATAAGATAATAATTTCTAGGCATAAAATCTCTTTATTAAGATGTCAACAGTGAGGAGGGCTTTTCCCCCTCACTACTTATACTTACTGATGATTATATGGCCTTATGTGCCACCAGAGAACTGATGGCATCATTTGGAGGTGGATTTGCAATTTTACCTGTAATTTACGTGTTTGACCAAGAGGGTAAGCTCTCATTGGCTGATATAACACAAACCCTTTGAATTTTGCAGCATGTCAAGTTGCTACAGTTATTTTTAGCTCCCACAATGAATCGATTGCCCAATTGCGCAATCAAAGGGTTACGCTCCTGATGTGCCATTTCCCAATAGGTAGGTGGCCAAGATTTGTTGACAGGCTCAATGCCAGGGATTTCAGGATCATATGCCTCTCAAATCCCGGGCCATTTGTTAGTTGAAAGGGGGATTTTGCCCTGGAAAGTGCTTTGTGGGGGCTTCCAAGCTGCATGTTTAATCACCTCTAAAGAGGCCAGCTGACTGTCCAGGGCACTCTGGGCCCTGACAATAACAACCCATTGAAGCAACCAACAACTCAAACTACAAAAAAGCAATCAAAGTATGCTACAAAATTTGTAACTCCACAAACAAAATGGTTTCAGTTGTCTCTTGGTGTACATATGTCTACTGTGTAAATTGGTGAAAAAATACACCTAGTCATGATGGGTCAAACTCAAAATAAATACAAGGCACAGTGGCAACACAATCCATAAATAAAGTTACTCAGCCATTTTGTGAACTGAGGTGTACATAAACATGCTACCCAGGTTTCTAAATAATATAGACCATCTGTAATATAAACCATATAAAAATGTTCTGAGGGTCTAATTCTGGCATGAAATCTGGAAAATTTGGTTGAAAATTAAGGTGATGGTTCTAAAAGGGCTGTGTAACCCCAAAAATAACTATTTAAGGGATATAAATCCTATAATCAGGAAGTTGGATGGGGCGTGTTCTAACTTAATAACATTATAAAGATAAAAACAACCCATAAAACTAAAACTGTAGCTTGATTTAGGGCTTTATTCTATAGTGAAATGAAAGGAACACAGTAACAGAGTACAATGAATACAATGTGTGCTGTGATTGAGGACATCCCTGTGGTGCTCCTGCTCCTGGGAGGACATCAAGGTGTGTTCTGGGTCAAAGCCAGGGACTAAATGGGTTAGGGTTATCATCCTCATGGATACTTTTTCTGCAGAAAGATCAAAAGTGAATGATCTGACAACACCAAAAGGAGCTCAACATGTCCCCAATCATAATTGATAATTAATAACTACTGTAAAATGTACTTCACAGTAATGCATGTTCTACCAAAGCAGTCCCACCATATAGGGACTATTTATATGATAATCTTACATTCAACACAGTCTCTAATCTCAAGATTATTTGAACCACTCTTTTGATCCTTTTAATCAACTTCAGAACCACTATCACCAGAGAAGTTTTATTTAACAAAAAGATAGAATAGGGATCAATATAGTATTTATTAAAATAGAAGGAAGATCCCTTAGAAACCTTCTGATTTTCTACCATTATATAGTCTTTTTGATAATCTTCTCCTTAAGATAGGACTTCTGAATGTCTCAGAAGACCTCCAGTTATATCAAATCAACCAGAAATGTAACCACCAAGATATAGATTAGGCACTTGACAAAGATAACACTTGTGATCAAAAGGTTCTTTGATTTCCCAGCCAACCACTATTTTATAATTCCTTTCTCTCAGTGTTTTCCTCCTCTGAATGCTTTTTCAAAAGCTTAAACTATTCTTCTCTCACTTTCCCTATAATAAAACAAGCTTCTAATCTTACTCCATCAAAAGCTTAAAATATTGCCCCAGTGTTTTCTCAAGCATTATTTAAGCTTTTAACTTTTGAAAAATGAGATTAATCAGTGAAAAGCCTCAAACTTATTCAATTATTGCACCATTCAATACTTTCATGTTTTCATAGCTCCACTGCAATCCAAATAGGAAGTTGGTCTTTCACTGCTCAAACCACTCAAAGGGTTAAACATTTCCCTGTTTCATCACAAATTTCCCTGTGGTCAAACTCAAAAAAATTATATAGTAGATTACTGTGTGAATTTTTGTTTCTGGATCTTATTCAACAGCTTAATCTGTTTTTGCTCTTGTAGCAAATTCAAGGAAGTATGCCTTGACGTTTTTTAAATCTGCTCTTGTTACAGAATAATTCAGATAAAGTTTTCAGTTTGTCTTCAACATTTAAATGAGTTTGTTTATACCTATGCTAATAGCCTAGCACCTTTTCCTATCTATTGAGTATAGCTCTTAGCGCTAGTGGTCTTCTTCACCTAGGCCTTTCAGAGGCAGGCATCACTTGATACCAAACCCCCTTTACTCACCCAAGTGATTAGCCTAGGGTTTCTGTGCAAAGTAATCAACTTTATTTATTAAACACCCCAAAATATTCATTTCATCAGCTGCTTCTCTAAACAGACACCCCAATGTCAGTTTTAGGCACCCTATTCTTACAAGGTATCAGTAAGATCCCTTAAAGCTACTCATAAGACATAGAAAGAAAAACTTCAACCCTTGTGGTTGTAACCCCCAACTGTGGTATAGCCTAATTTGGTCTCAGGATTTTAATATCACATAACATATATACCAGGGCACATCTCTACCCGTGTATAGTACTAATAGATATCCCATTTATTAGCACCCTAAGGCTTAAAAGACAACCACCAACACTTTTGATTTGGCAAGCACCAGCCATCATAGCTGGAAAGCAAAAAACAATCATTTACCTCTATCAGAAAACCAAAATTTACTTGACCAACATCATCCCAAATGTGCAAAAAGACCTGAATGTGTTCATCACAGTATTCTAACATAATGGGGGTGAATACTCCCTTTATTTATTTCTCAGGGATATAGGCTACCTCAAAACAAGTTTCTAGAGTAGGAGGGGGAAAGCTTTAAGGGAGTTTGTGAATGGGGGAGGGATTTTCCCAGGCTCTGATTGTCTAGGAAGGAAACCTTTAGCAGAGAATGATACTGCATTCAAATCCAGCTTGATCATGTCATGATTTAAAAAGTTTCTGCAATCAGCAGGTCAAGCGCTTTCTATAGAAGTTGACAGATAACAAGCAATTTGTTTCCTGAAATTAATTGATGCAAAAGATGGCAGGTCAAGCATAGTAATGCTGGTAAAAAGGATCCTGCTTGGGCCAACTATTGTGTTAATTACAGCATTTAATAGTTGTTGTAAATCCCAATATTCATGTATGATCAATTTTGCCTTTAGTTGAGTCATATTTTGAGTGCAAAATCCTTCAGTTCCCTTTATCAACTCAAAAAAATTTCATTTCAAATTTGGTGAAAGACTCATTTACATTCCAACTGATGACATGAGTGATCTTCAAACTGCTTATGAGAGTGGCCAGCAATCTATCTGTCCTTCTACCATTTTGGTATAAACATTTGGCATATAAGAATTATTTATATTCACCTAATAAAATTAGGTTCTATTTACACTTTTTATTTGTGTTTATCCTTGTACTTCAGCACCATCTCCCTAGCTACACCTAGAGGAGACTTTTTGTATTTATTGTTCCCAGGGCCTTAATATAAATTCCTTATTCATCCCTGAAGACTAAACTCTGGCTTAATACAAACCCAATCTTACCGTTAGGATTTCCTGTTGTGTCCCTTGGCTGCGTCAAGTACATGACAATAGTCCAGTTTACAAAGTGGGTTTGCTGCTTATTTTTTCTGCTTTTTCTGCTTTTGTGGGTGATCTATCCCTACTATTTGTGGTCTACTGCAACACCATCTACAAATCAATTTGAAGGGAAAAAATATGTCATATTAAAGATTGGTATATTGTACTAGGTGGTAGCCCCGTCCAAGAACAGATATAAAGATGAATTTAATAAGCCAATTTGTATATTTTTATTTTATTTTTAGGATGTGATTACTTATAATATGTTCAATTAAATTTCTATTTAAGCATCTTTCTTAAAAGCTAATTACAATTAAAGTTATTTAAAATTAAAATTCATACTACCAGTTTAAATAAAAAAATAAATCTAAATAAGCAGAGTATCACTGTTAAGTTTAAAAAAGCTAAAATGATAATTTTACAATATGATATTTGACTTTTTGAAATTCCTTCAGGTGTAGAGCTGATCAGTAGCTTTGAAATAAGGCAACTGTAGTAAAAGTGACTGTATGAGCCAAAATGTGAGAGTTCAAAAGTGAGAATCTAAAAGTGGCCAAGTCAACCCTTCTTAAATTTTCAGAATGGCTTTTTATAATAAATAAACTACTGTTTATTGACTTCTTTAGCTTAGAGAAAGGATATACGTATCTTATTTGTACATAATGATTTTTAATTCCAGAAATCTTTTTAATGTCAAAACAACATGGCTGTCAGGGAACCAACTTGGGCAGCCAGCCCAGTGTTTCCTGGGATTGGGCAGGCTTTGGGACAGGCAGGCAAAGACCATCATAGGATTGGTGCTAGCTTAAATAGGTATAAAATATATTTTACCACCCAAGACCAGGGGCCAGAAGTGGGATGATAGTGTCAATCACTCCCAAAAGGGTGGTGTACACTATACCAAACAGCTCATTGGAATTGTCTAGGGGAAGCTCAGAGGCAGACACAGGCATCAGTTTGGGGGGGTGAGAGGCAGTTCCATTTCTAGTTGGTAGGCAGGGAGAAAATTGTATTTTTCTTTAAGCAGGCAGAGTTTGTTTCAGGGATCTACTCACTTGGAAGCTTCTCCCAAATAGAATGGAGAAGAGCTCCTAAATTAAACTTGATTAGGGTAGTTCCTACTAGAAATCTAATCATTAACATATGGAGTAAATGGCCTAATAATCTAAACCTTTTTAAGAAGAGATTAAAGTAACTTACAGGTAGTATACGCTGGTGTATACCAAGACCAACCAGGGGGCCTTGGGATGAATTATTGGAGGAAGCAAGCAGTTTCAACATAAGGGGCATGGTGGCGGCGTGGACCAGATTGGTACCAAATGGAGCCCTCAGATTTTTCAGTTGGAGTTGGTTCTAGAGTTTGAAAATCACATTTTCCTGGCTACACCCCATTAACACATAAGAATACCCAAAAAAGGATGAGGGGTTTCATGTTGCTGAGAATGGACTCAATTATATACTAATCAGTTAGAGTTTGAAAACATAGACTTTATTGAGGTTATTTGAAAGGAATAATATTGTTGGAGAAATTTTCTCAGGAGGTAATAGTCAGCTTAAACACTGAAGTGAAGATGGGTTAGGGACATAGTTGTTACCAATGGTTCCTGCAAGAGTTGGAAAAGAAGTATTGCTTTGCAGGACTGCAGCAAACTGCAGCCTGTAATTCAGTAAGAAGTAAAGTTAGTCTCCACATGCAAGCTGCAGTTTGATTTCTTACTATGAGCTGGAATGGTTTCATGGGTTGGATTTAGAGTGTTTCCTATGCTTGGTTGATTCTCTTCCTTGGATTGGCTGTTGAGAACCCCTGGCCATTCCTGGGAATATTACTGCATTTGATTTCATGCTGATTGACTAGATTTGATGTTTTTACTCTTTTGGAGCCATAAATTGTTGATTTAATGGTCTTTTTATTGCCAGCATGATCAATTGAGTCCTGGAAAGCTTGGTTTTTAATAGAATTTATACTATATCAAAAGATTCTACATTCAATTTTGTTTTTGCTTTCTATATCAACTATGGGTTTGTTTAATCATTTCAAATGTGTCTTCAAAACTTTTTTGTTAATTGAATTACTAAAGAATTGTTGGTTCTGTTTTTGCATTTATAAATGAAGCTTTCTCATTGATTTTCTTGGGCTCAGTTATTGCAGTTTAATGTTTTTGAGTTTTTTCCTTTGTGAAAGTAATGAAATCCCTTACAGTTTGGTAGTAAAAAAGGTCCCTTCCTATTATACCAAGTCAGATTTTTAGTATGGACCAAGGGATTGTGTCACAAGTGACAAGTTCCTGTTAAATATGCATGTGATAGAATCCCAGCTACAGGATTCATACCCAAATACCCTGCGGGCTGGAGGCCTGCAGTTTTCTGGGCTCAAACCAAAAACAGGATTTGACTTCAGGGAATCTCCTGAGACTTGATGAGCTAAATTTACTTGCATTGAGGCCTCCCATGCCAAAGGTTCCTGTTAACCCAACCAATGAGAGCGCAGGCCAAGTCAAAAGTCCCAAAATAACTTGGGTCATTGCAGTGGGGGAAGAAAATAAACTTCCTGTGGAATGTGGGCCTCCCAAAGATGACCAATCCTTCAACCTAAAAGGGAAATTTGAGTTTTCTCAGTTTGGGCCAGCCAATGAAATATATCCCACAATGGATGCCACCAAGGGCTGCAAAACCCTGGTAGATAGTATCATCAGGCCTGAGGAAAATTGTAAAAGTTTCTTTATGGCAGATGGGTATACTTATACCCTGGGCCACCAGGAAGATGCCCATTGCCATTCTTGCAATAAAGTGACATAAACCTTTGGTTCAATCAGGTTATTCTATATTTGATTTTAGTTATATTTCATTTGCAGTCTACCTCCCACAGCTCTTTACCTCATACCCACCAATCCCAAGAAACCTTAGACCAACCACCCAACCTATATTGTCTACCAGGGGCTCCCTTTGGCCTGGTACATTTCATATAATACCCACCCAACCCGGCATATTCAGAATTAATCTTAGAGGGAATCCTGATCTACAATCCAGAAGCCAGACCTGGAGAGATGAAAACCATTTTCAGAGAAGGAACCCAATTCATCATACCTCCCCTGCTATTCTGCAATAAGTACAACTACTTGCCCGCCTATCTAGTTCCAATGACACTGCCTCTTACCCTGCTGTCAGTGATCCACTCATTGGGAAGTCTCTCTCCAATCAAATGAAGGAGAGTTCCCAAGTTGAATTTGACTAGAGTGGAACCAACTGAAATCCATATCATTAACATGTGTAGAAGGTGACCAAATAGACAGAATCTTACCAAGAAGGGAGTGAAGTGGTTGAGGAGATAATAGACACTGGTGTGCCCCACAACCAACCAGGGGGCCTTGGGGTGGATGATAAGTGGGAATTGTGCTGTTTCTACGTATGGGGCATGTTGTTGATGTGATCCAAAATAATACCAAATTGAGTCTTCTGATTTGTCAGTAGGAGTTGGTTTGGGGGTTTTGAAGTTACCATTGGCTTGCTTATAACCAATTAACACGCAAAAAGTCCATGGAAGGAATATGAACTTCATGTTGCTGGAGGGGAACATTTAGAATCTACTAATCAAGTTTTAGAGTTGAAAATATAGATTTATTGATTGATAGGAATAAGAGAAATTGTTGGAACAATTAGCTTAAGGGAAAATATTCAGTTTAAATACTAAAATAATTTGGGGGATGAATCATAGAGTTTACCAGGCAAACCTGCAAGTGTAGGGTAGAAGTATTACTTTGCAGGCCTGCAGCAAGCTGCAGCCTGCAATGCAAGAAGAGGCAGGTTGGGATATTGCATTGCAGTATTGTACCTCACTTTGGTTGGGGATGGTATCTGGAGCTGGATGTGAAGTATTGCTGTGGCTTGGGTAGTTTTCTGGGTTTGATTGGCTTCCTTGGTCCCTGAATGTCTGTTTTGGACAGTTTTCACATTTATTTTTATATTGATTGGCTGAATTATGATTTTTGGAGCCAAAATTCAATGCTGAATTGTTAATGCCATTGTAATAGTTGTTTGAATCCTTAATTTTCAATTTTAAAGTGGATTTCTATTTTGTTCTTGCATTTCATGCTTGCTTTTGCTTCTATACTTGTTTTTGCTTAAAACACATGCGTTTATCAATTTCAAATGTGTTTTGAATCAATTAAATTAATTGTTTTGATAACAACCTTGGTTTTTTAAATCTGCATTTAACAATACAGTTTTCAGATTTTGGGATTTATCCAGATTTTTTGTGTTTGTTCTAATATTTGTGTAAGGTATGGAATTCCTTACACTAGCTTCCCCTTAGGCCATATCTCCTCCCTTTGCTTGATGGTAATGGTCCACAATGTCCCAGAAGTTAGTCAAATTTTCAATGGGTTCCCAGCTGTTTGATTCCATACCATAACCCACCCATTTGATCAAGTAGTGTTTTTTGTTCCAGATCATCCTGTCATTGATAATTTCTTCCACCTCCCATTCAGGGAGATGGTTCATTACCAGAGGTGGGGGATTTCATTTGGCCTGTGATAGATCCTCTGGTGATCCATGGTAGTGGCTAAGAAGGCTAACGTGGAAAATGTCATGGGCTGTGGATCCTTCTGGCAGACGGACTTGATAGGTCAAGGGAGAGATCTTTTGTATTACTTCCAAGGGGCCTATCTTCTTGGGTCCTAACTTTTGACATGGCCATTTGATGTGTAGGTTGCAAGCATCTAGGTGCTTGTTGACCTGTGGAACTGTGGTTGTCTCTGCCTGAGAAGTAATTTCTTTGGGGTCATATCCATAGTTTGCCTTAAAGGGAGACATCCCAATGGATATGTGGTGGCTGGTGTTGTAAGCTATTTGAGCTACTGGTAGGAGCTCAGACCAGTTATTCTGTTGGGCATTGTCAAAAAGTTGCGGCAAAGGGTTGCTAGTTTCTACAAACAGTTAGTCAGTGACCTTAATTCTTAATACTATACCTGTTGATGGTATAGTGGCAGCCTATGAAGGACAGAAGAATAATAAGGTGTATAGACAAAACTGGTATTTATTTAGATAGTATCACACTTATATAGTGTGAGGTGGGGGGATTGCCACCAGAGGCAGGGAGGCACAGACAGAAGAACTTTCCAAATGGAGGAGAGTGGGTTGACACAGCTAAAAGTCTTGCACAAGAGAACAACCACTTTCTTGTGGCTTTCCTTAAGGAGGTAGATATAAATAACTTTGTTGTTCTATTTATAATCCCGGAAGTGAAGCCTGTGCCTTGTGCGCGTTTGAAAGACAAATTGAACACCTGTTTTAGGGATGTTTTAAACATCTTTATCACTAGTAGAATCAGGATGCAATAGCGTAACTGCGCAATTGTCCATTGCTTAATCCCTAGATGGACAACTTTTTGTCTAATCCATTCAGGTTCAGCAACATTTCCCTTCACTGGATTAGACAACAGGTTTAAAAATGACTGGCGTCTCAAGGTGACGGCTATAGTAAACAGTCCCTCTGGAAGACTCACAAGAAGAGTCTTGAAGAAGGTGCAAGTGGTTATTCCAAAGAGGCGCAAGCATACCAGGCCAGTGGAGGTGATGAAGACAGCAGGGAAGCAAGTAGTCCTGCATGATGTGGACAGCAGCTACCTGGACTTGGGGGTTCACTTAGATCAGCTACTGGTGCCTCAGCTGCCCTTAGGGGGGAAAGACCCATTGTTTGCTGTGCTGTTCCTAGCTTTGAGTGAGCCCAGGGAGGTGACAGGAACTGGGTTGCAAAGGGGTAACAGTATCCTTTGGCGGCTCTCCATGCGGGCAGCAGAAGAATACTTGGAGGCTCAGCTGAAGGAATTCCAATTTGAGGGTTAAGGCCTTTCAGTCTTGCAACAGGGGATGATATCCAACATAGTGAAGTCAGTCCTTTGCGCTTGGGCAACACCTGGGGTTACTGACGCTCAACCAGTCAGTTGGAAAACCTCTGACAACTTTGAGCAACGTCTTTGGCAAGCCTTCCAGAAAGTGTTGAAGTCATACACAGTGGAGGGGACTGCCCATCTGGTGCCAATGGTGATAGCTGGTAACCTTGTTCTTCAAGGAACCAACCACTGTGATACCAAGTGGGAGGAGAACATGGGAGTCTTCCTTGGGTGGGCCTTATCCTTGTTCTACAGGGTGGGTGGTCAGGTCCCAGTAGAGTATGCCCTTTGCAAAAGTCTTCTGTGGGACTGTATCTTCTTGGGGGTTGCCTTTCCTGTGGATATTGGGGTCAATCATGTGTCTTGCTTGGTGGGGGTTTGTTGCCCAATCCTTGGTCATTGGCTTTGTGGATCTGTAGGCAACCAGTTGTGTTTCTTGGCTGTCATTCAGGTGGTAGAACAGTTGGTGCGGCACTGGAAGAGTCTTGTCAGTCTCCAATAAATACCTTGTTCTTTTATTCTTATTCCTCATACTTTGGTGCAACACTATTGCAAACAGGACAACAACCCAGTGAATTTTTTAATTAGGCTATTGTTTTTTTGGGTTGTTGTCCTCATTGGAGCTTACTCTTGGTCACTAGGAGCAGCATGCATATACTGAGCATGTACTCTAGTGATCAATTGCCCAGAATGGAGCTCCTCAATGGTGTAGGAGTCAGGGCTGGTCTTCTGGATAACTTGAACTGGACCTTGCCAAAGGGAGGCAAGTTTGGATTTGCGGCTGTACCCTCTATTGCTGAAGAACTAGACTGAGTCTCCTACCAGGTAAATGGGTAAGGCAGGGTGTTTGGATGCAGCTTGTTCTAGGTCCTGTAACTTATGGTTTAAGATTACGGTGTAGGCCTCTGATTGTAAGCAAATAAGGGGTTGAACCAGCTTGTTGAGGTACACCTCTGGGGACACAGCCAGGCTGGGCTCTACTAAGGAATATATTAAAGGTGGAAGTCCTAGTTGCCGGCTGTAGAGCAGTTGGAAAAGCGGCTTGCCAGTGGCCTGATGGTACCCAATGTTGTATTCAAAAGTGGCCCCAGGCAGGAAGGTATCCCATTCAGTCTCATGTTGGTGACTGAGCTTCCGGAGTATCTGGACCAGGCTCCCATTGGTGCGCTCTACCATGCCATTTGTCTGTGGGTGATAAGGAGTGGATAGTGTCCCACAAATTACCATCAGTTAGTTGAGGCAGGGGATGATATAACTGGTGAAGTTGGTACCATTGTCTGTCAGCAGGATCTGGGGGCAACCATGTTTATATATGATATTCTCCAGAATGAACATGGCTGTCACCAGTGCAGATTGGTTGGGAATTGCCTTGGCCTCTACCCATTTAGTCAGATGGTCAACTGCCAAAATGATGAACTTGTTGCACTGTTGGTAGCTGGCAGGGGCCCACTACGTCAATAGCTACAGTGTGGAAGGCAAACCCAGGGCATACCAGTCCGTGTTGAAACTTGGCAACCTTAGGCCTCTCAATGTTGCAGTCATGACAGTTGGCTAGCTTATCCACTACGTCAGTGTGCATTACTTCCCAGAAGCAGTGCTGTTGTAGCAGGGCTAAAATTTTCTGTTTTCCACCATGGCCAGTAGTCTTGTGAGCGGCCACCACTGAGTCCATGCATAGGGATGGGCGTATGTAGGGTAACCAAGAGTCTCCACAAAGCTTCAGGAGTTGTCCCTTAGAGACCTTGGTATCCACAGCTAACTTCTTGAGAGCCCTCTGTATCTCTACTGGCTCCTCTCCTCACAAAGAAGGATCCTCCATAAGCTTGTAATAGAGAATGTCAGCCATGGGGGATACTAAGGCAACGGTGGGAAGGCGGGAGAGACAGTCAGCGTTCTTGTGGGCTGCTCTGGCTTGATGGATAATCTCATAGTCATAAGCCTGAATTTTAATAGCCCAACACGCCAGCTGTCCTTCAGGGTCCTTGAGGGTCTTCAGCCATTGCAAGGAGACATGGTCTGTTACAACCGTGAAATGTACCCCATGGGGGTAGACTCTGAACTGTTGGTAAGAGTATATCACAGCCAGACACTCTTGTTCAGTGACAGTGTAGTTCCTCTCATGAACATTAAGCGTACATGAGCAGTATCCACAGGGTGTTCAAGTCCATTGGAGTCCATTTGAGAGAGAACACCCTCAATTGTCGTCAGACTAGCATCTGTATGAACCACAAACGGCTTGGCAAAGTCAGGGTAGGCCGGCACAGGGGCTGCAGTCAGTGTTCCTTTGAGAAAATTGAAGGCAGATTAGCACACTGGGCTCCAGAAGAATTCCTTATCAGCTCAGAGAAGCTGAAAAAGGGGATCACCCAGGGATGCAAAGTTGGGGATGAAGTGGCGGTAGTACCCAGTCATCCCCAGGAAGACCTACATGTCCCGCTTATTGGCTGGGATCTGCATTTGCTCAATGGCTTACACCTTCAGAGGTACAGGGCGGAGTCCATCTTGGCTAATGATGAACCCCAGGAACTCAAGGTACTCCTTGAAGAAGTTGCACTTGTGTGGCTTGAGATTGAGATTAGCTGCAAGTAACCTCTGGAAGACTTCCTCCAAGTGTCGTAGGTGATCATTAAAGGTTTGGGAGAACACATTAATGTCATACAGGTAGACCAAGACACTGGTGAGTTTGAGGTTGCCCATCACTGCATTCATAGCCCGTTGAAAGGTAGCTGGGGCATTGGAAAGACCTTGAGGCATCCTTGTGGGTTGAAATAGCCCTTGGTCAGTGATGAGTGCACATTTTTCTTGATCAGCAGGGGTTAGGTTAATCTGCCAGTAACCACTGATAAGGTCTATGGCGCTGAAAAACTTGGCGCTACCCAGTTGATCCAAGGTATTGTCAATACAAGGGAGGGGATATGAATCCTTCTTGGTAACAGCATTCAGCCAACGGTAGTCAATCACCACACGGTTGCTGCCATCCTTTTTTTTGGCAATCAGTAGAGGGGAAGCCCAAGGGCTTTTACTGGGGACCAGTAAGCCAGATCCTAATAGCTTCTGAAGCTCTTTGTTAGCCACGACATGATTGGCTTGACTGTGCTGTATAGGTCTGGAGCAGATAGGTGGACTGCCTTGGGTGTCAATATGATGAGCAACATCTGCAGCCTTGCCCAGGTCATAATCATCCTTGGCAAACACATCTTTATACTGGGCAAAGAGATCCATATCTCAATCCTTCTGCTCTTCAGAGAGGCTGGATAGAGAGTTGTGGCTTATGACCAATAGCACCAGTGGTTGCTCACAGGGTAGATTCAAATCAGAGAAGTCCGTAAAGGGGGCAGTCTCCTGCAGGTTGTCATTCTCTTCCAGTCGTATATAAGCCAGAAGTTGGTGTTTGGAGACAACCATAGCTTCACAACTCATGTTGTCCAAGAGTATGAGTACCTCCTTCTCACTTGGAATGAGGATGCCTGGCGCAACTCATGGTTCTAGTCTGGAGGCATTAGGGATGCCAAAGATTTCTCCATGAGTGCCAGCTGGTAGAGCCAGCAAGAGGCCTGTATTGTGGATAACCTGGGCGCCAGGTGGGATAGTCACATTACAGGAGGCGTAGGCTGGGATACCCTTGGCTTCCCCAATTGAGAGAGGTAGAACCTTGACCTTTTTACTACACATTGTATAAGCAACTGGAAGCTCTCTGTCAGCATACTCCAGATTGATGTAGTGCAGACGTCGTAAGGGCAGGTCAGACAGGCAATCACCATGATAGAACATGGATATGGAATGGCCCAATATTCCAAATGTATGGTCTCCATGGTTAGTCACAGTGCCATACTGAACCATGAAACTAGTCCCAATAAGAATGTCATAGCAGTTTTTTTCCAGGACTATAGCAGGAGCAGTGACCATTAGCTTCCCAAAGCAAAGAGGGAGAGAAGAGTAGGCTCCTTTTGCTCTAGTGGTCAGTGGCCCAGCAGTACCAAACTCTTCATGGTAGGCCAAGTCCAGTGCCAGCTTAAGCTTTTTAACCAGCCAAGAGGATATAATGTTCCCAGGGGCACCAGTATTCAGTATGGCCCAAGAATGAGTCTTGTTCACTACCAGGTTGATATAGGTGCAATCCTGACAGTCCTCTCTGATCTCCACAATCTTCAAGACCTGATGTATGCTTAGTCCTTTGAACTTCTCCAGGAAGGTAGCCATGGCAGCTCCCACAGCTGGGCTTACTTCCTTGAGGGATTCTAGCAATGCTAAGACATTTACTGTGCAGAGCAGCTTGGCAAGTTGTTCAGCACTGTCCTCCTCATGAGTGACTTCAATGCCTGGTTGAGACAGTTGTCCAGCATAGGGTAGTGATACTGTTCTCTGAGCTATTTGGGGGATAACCACCTCAGGGCAAAGTGTAGTCCAATGAGTTCATGTGTTAACAGTGAGGACTCAATGGAGGAGGTCTTCTTGAATTCCATCAGACTCCACATCCTCATGTATTGGTTGGGAGTTGTAGTTAATCAGAGAGAGTTTATTCTTAGGATTGGTCTCAGAGAATGGCAAGGCAGCAGGCCTCTGATCTGGTTTGTCAGGGGGCAGTGGTATGGGGGGAGAGGAGGGTGTTGAAATTACAAAGGCAGCCAAGGATTTCTCCTTGTCCTGGCTGCTTAGTAGTTTTTTGACTGGTCCTCATTGTCCTCCTCAATATCAGCGTCCTTGGCGTAGTCCTCCTCAGTGTCCTCCATGCCTACATGATGGATCTTTTGGCATGGATTCCTGCATTCCCAAGAGAAGTGGCCAGCCATACTGCATTTGAAGCAAGTACAGGGGCAATTGCTGACTGGAACAGGCCCAACCTTGCCAGAAGGCTTGGGCATCTCAACAGCCATGCAGGGTCTATGCTCATATTGCTGATGAGGGCGGCCTTCAGGAAGGGGAACTTCAAACTCTTCCTTGTAAATGCATAGGAAGTGGATCAGATCTGGTACAGTACAAGCATTGTAAATGCCTGACTTAAGGGCCAGAGATAGTTCCCAGTTGACACGTACAGCATTAAGGAGTGCTGACTGCACATCAATAAACTGTGCTGCACTCATAGATTACAGAGTTTGAGCTTCAAGGTAGAACCTAGAAGTGAAGTCTTCTAGGGTTTCTCCCACCTTTAAATTGGTGTCAGCAAAGTCCATCTTACAACCAAGGAGTGCTTCTTGGCTACCAAATTCTTTTGTCAAGGCTCTGGAGACGTTGGCAAAAGTCCAGCCATTCTCTGGGAGACGTGGCAAGATAATGGTTTGAGTCTCAGCATCCAGACAGTTGATGATAGTAGAGTCCCTCATGGCATTGTCTGCGCCATACATGGAGTTCTGGTACAGACGTAATAACATGGCCACATTGCTCTTGCGGTCAAACTTGGGTAGATTGACGGGCTTGAAGTTGTTGGAGCCATGTTGGAGGGGAGCAGGTGTGATCCTCACTGGAGAGCAGGTGAGACAGGAATAGCTGAGAGTGGAGGCAGCAAACCTAGCCTCAGAGGCGCGGTGACAATTTTCCTCTAGCTGGGCTTTGAGTTCACCTTCTATGTCTTGAGCAGCTCCAGAAGCTTCAGGGGTGGCCAGGACGTCATCCTCAGACTCCAGCACTGGCTCTAATACTTGTACAGCGTTAGGAGCCAACCAAGTGTGGTCCTCATTGCTTTTGTAGCTATGATAGAACTCAGGATTAGAGGACCTCAGTGGACTGTGGTGACTCTTGGAGTTGATGGACATAGCCTGTAAGTTGACGGCTAAAATCTTACTGTCCATCTTATCCAATTGGCTCTGGAAGGTGTCCAGGAGAATTTGTTGTTTGTCCAGCTCATCTTGGTAGACCTTGTTCTCCTGACAGGTGATATCCAATTCCTCTTCCAGAGAGGTGATGCGCTTTTTGTGGGTGGCAAGCTCAGCTTAGAGCAAGGCTATTACTTCCTTGTTCTTCCTGGCTTAGGTCTGGCTGTTGGCTCTGTCATGTGATTGGCAAAGTTTGAGACTATCCTGAAGTTCTGACACAGTGTGGTAGCCATCAAACAGGAAGGCAAGATTGGCACTCTGTTGGACCAATTCTGTCTGCATCTTCTTGTAGTGATCAAAGAGCTCAAGGATGTCTTGACCAAGAAGGGCGCTGGAAGGGGAGTTGCCTGTGTCTGCAGAAGTAGGGGTGAACAAGGGGATGGTGGCAAGGCGGCAGGCTAAGACTTCCACCTCATGAGTCAGGATTCAAACCATGGGACCAGTCTCCAGAACGTGGTTTGTAACTACACTAATCCAATTGGCGTCTACACCCTGATGGGTGAGGGTCTGTACCACATGCACTGGAACTATATTAGATATACCTGCTTTGATGGCACCAACCCAGTGGAGCATGGTGTTCTGGGTGTTGGTGACTTTGGCAAGATACTGATTGACAGTGGTGAAAGTATTGCCAAGCTTAGAGTACAGAACCTGGAGGAATGTCTGTTGGTTAGATACCAGTATTCCCTGGTCATGCACTAGGCTTTGGATGCAACCCAGGTGCATTTAGTTGTGTCATACTGCAGGATGAGTGAATTGGTGTAGGTAGTCCTTGATATGTTCAACAGTACAGAGGTCATGGCGGAGCTGATCAGGGTTGAACTGGGAGAGATTCTGAAAGCAACTCAAGGCGTTTTCAGCAGAGGAATGCTGAATGGCCAGGTGTTCAGAGCAAGAACCATTGCCAGCAGCACCAGCATCCATGGCGTGTATGGCATTATGGATTGCAACCTTGGAAGGTGAAGAGTTGGCATCCATCTCCAAGGGGGCAGGGGATTGTAGTAGCAGTGGTTGACCAAAAACAATAGCTTGGGGGCGTTGATGTTCTAGCATAAATTGGCTTAGGTTGGGCAGGCCATAGGGAGCACCTGCTCTTTCCCCAGCATGGGCATTAGCTGCAGTAAAGGCCGGTGCCTGGTGGTAAGGAGAAGCAGTGGCAGGAGACTGAGCCAGGGGTATTTCTCCCTCCTCATTGAAAGGACCGTGGGGGCTGTTGGTATTGTAAGACATGAGCGCCAATGTCGTAAAAGTTGCAGCAAAGGGTTGCTAGTTTCTACAAACAGTTAGTCAGTGACCTTAATTCTTAATACTATACCTGTTGATGATATAGTGGCAGCCTATGAAGAACAGGAGAATAATAAGGTGTATAGACAAAACTGGTATTTATTTAGATAGTATTGCACTTATATAGTGCGAGGCAAGGGAATTGCCACCAGAGGCAGGGAGGCACAGACAGAAAAACTTTACAAATGGAGGAGAGTGGGTTGACATAGCTAAAAGTCTTGCACAAGAGAACAACCGCTTTCTTGCAGCTTTCCTTAAGGAGGTATATATAAATAACTTTGTTGTTCTATTTGTAATCCCATAAGTGAAGCCTGTGCCTTGTGCGCGTTTGAAAGGCAAATTGAACACCTGTTTTAGGGATTTTTTAGACATCTTTATCACTAGTAGAATCAGGATGCAATAGCGCATTTGCACAATTGTTCCATTGCTTAATCCCTAGATGGACAACTTTTTGTCTAATCCATTCAGGATCTGCAACAGGCATTGACGTAGTTTTGTAAATAAGCTTCCAATACCTGATATATCCTTTCAGTCTGTCTGTTGGTCTGGGGATGGAATGAGGTGGATATATTTGTCTTAACTCCCAACCCTTTCATCAAGCTAGACCAGAACCTGGAGGTGAACTGGGTTCCTTGGTCAGAGACAATTTTGTTTAGAATTCCATGGTAGGCAAACACATTCTTGAGGAGCATCTGGGCAGTCTCTTTCGTGGAGGCTGTGGAGAAGGAGATGAAGATACCATATTTGGTCAGGCAGTCTACTACCACTAGGATTCCTGTGTTTCCCTGAATCTTATGTAGTCTAAAAATGAAGTCCATTGATATGGAAGACCATGGTCAAGGAGGGATTGATAAGGGTTGCAGGAATCCTTGAGGCTTTTGGTGGGAGGTTTTTTCCAACAGCACTCAAGGCACTTGATTATGTAGCTTCCCACCAAATTCTTCATTGAGGGCTACCAGTATTGTTGGGAAATCCTTTTGAGGGTCTTAGTAATACCCCCATGACCTGATAGAGGAGTGTCATGGAAAACTTAGATAATCCATTTTCTAAGTAGTCCTTAGGAATAAACAGGGAGTTGTCATGGAACCAGATTTTGTTTCTTATTTCTAGATCTGTGGTGTTAGTTGGAGGGTTCAGAAGTTGTTCCTCTTGAATCTCTTTATCCAGGTTGGTTACCAAGGAAGCAGTAGCAAAGAGGTTCAGGAATTGAGAGGGTTCCAACACTTGTCAGATGTTGTGTGTGTGGTAGGAGATGTTGGGGGTTTCAAGGTCTTCTCTGCGGCTTATGGCGTCAGGGACAATATTCTTCTTACCTGGAGTGTATTCAATTTGGAAGTTGTATGTCATTAGGTCAATAGCCCAACAGGCCAAGTGGGGGCAAACCTTGCATTTTTTTGTGAAGTATAGGAGGTTTTTATGGTCTGTGCAAATGTGGACTGGGTATTTACTTCCCTGTAGGTGTCTTCTCCAGTGGTCCAAGGCGCGTACTATGGCATATAATTCCTTTTTGTAGACATTATAGTTGTGCTCCCTGTCCAGGAGCTTGTAGGAGTAGAACACAACAGGGTGAAGTTCTTCATCCTCCCCAAGCTGGAGCAACACCGCTCCCAGCACAAAGTCTAAGGCATCTGTATCCAGAAAAAATTTATGCTCTGGGTCCGGGCGTAGTAACACAGGGGCAGAAGAGAAGGCGTGTTTCAAGGGGTCAAAGGCTGACTGAGATTCAGGATTCCATGAGAAGGGTACTTTGTCCAAGGTGAGTTGTGTGAGAGGTAAGGTCATAGCTGAGAAGTCTTTGATGAATTTGCAACAGAAATTAGCTAGTCCCAGGAACCCACAAAGCTTGGTGCAGGAGGTAGGGACGAGCCAATCTGCCACGGCTTGGACCTTGGACAGGGCAACGGCAAAGCCTCCTTCCAAGATGTTGTAGCCTAGGAACTCAATTTCTTTCTTGTAGAATTCACATTTTTCCAGTTTACAGAACAAGCGAGATTTGATTAAGGCCTGAAGGACTTCTCAAAGATGGGATAGGTGAGAGTCATGGTCCTTGGAGTAGATGAGGATATTGTCAAGGCATAATACTGTGCAAGTGTTAAGAAACAGGAAGAGGACTTCATTCATGAGCCCCTGGAAGGCTGCTGGGGCGTTGCTTAGGCCAAAAAGCATTATCAGGTATTCATATAATCCAAACAGGGTTCTCACAGCAGTCTTCCATCAATGGTCTTCAGCTATACAAATTTGATGGTAGGCATTTCAAAAGTCAAGTTTAGAGAAAAATTTTGCCCCTGTTAGTTGATTGGTGATGGTTTCAGAAGAGGGAATATGGTTTTGATTCTTGATTGTGATGCTGTTGAGATTTAAGTAATCCACCACAGGTCTTATGGATCCATCTGATTTACCAGCAAAGAACATAGGAGAAGAGCAGGAGTTTGAGCAAAACATGAATCATTTTGCTACATTTTTATCTAGGTATGTTTTCATGGCTAAACTCTGGGCGCAGTTGACTGGATAGAGCTTACCCCAAGTGAGTACTGATCCTGGTACTAAATTAATACATAATTCTGCCTCTCTGCAACTGGGTAGCTAGGAACAGGAGGATTCACTAAAGGCTTCCACCAGGTCTTGAAGCTCTTGAGGGATCTGGGCTTGGGATATTTTCTTCAAGGCAGCAAGAATGTTGATAGTGTCTTCTGGAGTCAAGATTCCTTCATGTCCTGTTTGGTCAAAGGGAATAGAAGAAGTAACCCCTTCTTTCTGAGTGGAGAGTGTCATTGAGTCCAGATTTAATACAACCTTGGTAGCCTTGGCCCAAGGAAAACCCAGAATCAGTGGAAAAGCCAAATTTGACAAGGAGGACACCCTGATGTCAAATTGGTTATTCCATACCTTGAGCCCTAGGTTCCCCTCAATTCTAGTTACTTTGGTGTGTGACTTATTGATGAAGATCATCCAAGCAGAAGGTCCTTCCTGTAGTCCCAATTGTTGGGCCAAGAAGCTACTTATGAAGTTCCCCATGGTGCCCGTGTCTAATAAAGCTTTTACTTCCTGCAAGGTTTTAGCAGAGCCTAGCTTGACTGGTAATAGGGCATAATATTGAGAGGGTTCTTTATTTAAAGAACTAGCTAGAAGAGCAATAGGAGATTGTACCTTGTCCAAGGCTTGGCAGTCCTTGGCTGAGTTTCTTGCCTTCACACAATACATACAGAGTCCAAGTTGTGTTTGACATTTTTTCTCCTCTGTTGAGAGTTGGTATCCCCCACCCTCCTTGGGGGTCAGTCCTTTGGGCATCTCTCCTTGGACCTTTGAGGGGGGATTTCTGTTTTCCATAATAATAACTGCGGAAGAGGGAGAAAAATTCTGGGGTTTGGCCCAATATGGGAGCTGCTTCACCTTAGTGGACTACTTTATCACTTCCTTGACCATGGAGTCAAAGTCAGTTGGCAACTCATGATGGGCAAGGAAATTCTTTAGTTCAAAAGATAGTTTTTTACGGAACAGGTAGCAGGTTTTTCATTGCTCATCCTAATAGCATTCTTGAGGTGAGTATATTCTTCAGCATAATCTTGGGCTGACATTTTTCCTTGGTAGAGGGCAGAGATTTGGTCTCTTAACTGGTCAGGGTTTGGAGCAGGGGATACTGTAGCTAGGAGGGCGTCTCAGAACTGGTCATAGTTGTTGAGGAGATCTTCTCCTTGGAGGGTTGCCTTGGTGTACCAAAGGCAAGACTTACCAGTAAGCTTTTCTGCCACATGATGCACTTTCTGTGTGTCAGTGGTGAATTTTTCCGGTGAGGTTTTGAACAGGGACTTGGAGAAAGCCAGGACATCAGGATCTTGTTTCCTTCATTATCTCCTGGGGCAATGACAGATAGGGTGTTCAGGACTACTGTTTGGACCTGGTTGCTGGTTCTGGAGACAATTGGTTCTGAGGTAGTTGGTTTTTGAAAGAGGGACAGAATCTTGTATATGGTGAAGTTTATGGTGAAGGTAACAATTATGAGGGCAAGACATTTGATGAGGGCAACATAGAAGTTAAATTCATAGGTAAAATATCAACCTGGATCACCCATAAGGTGGTTCAGTAGGGGCTCCAACAAACTGTCAGGGATCCACTCATTGAGAAGTCTCTCTCCAATTGAATTAAGGAGAGCTCCCAAGTTGAATTTGACTAGAGTGGAACCAACTGGAATCCCTATCATTAACATGTGTAGAAGGTGACCAAATAGGCGGAATCTTTCCAAGAAGAGAGTGAAGTGGTTGAGGAGATAATAGATACTGGTGTACCCCAAGACCAACCAGGGGGCCTTGGGGTGGATGTTAGGTGGGAATTGTGCTGTTTCTATGTATGGGGCATGCTGTTGACGTGGTCTGAAACAATACCAAATTGAGTCTTCTGATTTTTGGTGGGGGTAGGATCAGGAGTTTTGAAGTTCACTTTGGCTTGCCCATAACTAATTAACATACAAAAAGCCCATAAAGATGGATGAGCTTCATGTTGGAGGAGAGCCTTTTAAATCTACTAATCAAGTTTTAGAGTTGAAAATATAGATTTATTGATTGATAGGAATAAGAAAAGTTTTTGGGGCAATTAGCTCAAGGGAAAATATTCAGTTTAAATACTGAAATAAATTGGGGAACATATCATAGAGTTTATCAGGCAAACCTTCAAGTGTAGGGTAGAAGTATTGCTTTGTAGGCCTGCAGCCTGCAATGAAAGAAGAGGCAGGTTGGGATATTGCATTGTAGTATTATGCCTTGCTTTGGTTGGGGATGGTATCTGGAGCTGGATGTGAAGTATTGCTGTGGCTTGGGTAGTTTTCTGGGTTTGATTGGCTTCCTGGGTCCCTGAATGTCTGTTTTGGACAGTTTTGACATTTATTATTAGATTTATTGACTGTATTATGATTTTCAGAGCCAAAATTCAATGCTGAATTGTTAATGTCATTTTAATAGTTGTTCAAAGCCTTAATTTCTAATTTTAAAGTTGAATTTATATGTTGTTCTTGTATTTCACGCTTGTTTTTGCTTTTGTACTTGTTTTTGCTTAAAACACATGCGTTTATCAATTTCAAATGTGTTTTCAAATCAATTAAATTAATTGTTTCATTAACAACCTTGGTTTTTAAATCTGCATTTAACAATGCAGCTTTCAGATTTTGTGATTTATCCAGATTTCTTGTGTTTGTTCTAATATTTGTGTAAGGTATGGAATTCCTTACACCTGCAGCCCAACTGCTTGCAGGAATCTGTTGGAACCAATAAATCTTCCTCCACTCAGATATTTGGGGGTGATGTACATCACCCTAACTGGCCTTATTGATTCAATGGTGCCTGCCAGCAGACCCTGGGCTCTCCTGGGCAAATTTTTATCTTATATTGTAAAGTTAGCTCCTATCTTGTGGTGGTCCTTCCCTCAGGACCCGCAGGCCGTCCACCTGTAAGTTCTCAAGAACCCCCCATAGGGTGGATCCCTGACAGATTGTGTGCAGTTATATTTTTAGTAGTGTATTCTTGATACTCAGCCTTCATATGATACTCCGTAAAGTAAACATATATTGCAACTGAACCAATGATAGTTCAGTATTTGATTGTGGAAGCCAAAAGTCTAATAGAAAGGACAAGAATGAATAGAGCAAGATAAGGTTTTAATTGGTATTGTGACTAATATACTATGTGGTGAAGCCACAAGGCCACCAGGGGGTGGCACAGTGGCAGGTTTCCTGTAAGGTTTGGAGCCAGGGAATAATTTGTGCAGGGATCAGCAAAGTTGAATTGGCAGCACTCCTAATTAGGAAATAGTGCCCACAGTTTGACCTTGCCTTCAGATTAATACATGTCATTAGATATGTCATGGGGTGACTCACCAAGCGCCCCCTGTGTATTGTGAGATACGTTGGCAGGCAAGAGAGGAATCTCAATTGCAACACAGTATCAAAGGGGCACCTGGAGGAAAATCTTGCAGGCAGTGGGACAGGAAAGCCGGAAGGATTAAAGTTAAACTGGCAGATTACTAAGATAAAATACGGCAATTATTGGGGGGACTGATATCTCAACCTTTATTCAAAATTGGCAATAAAGTATGGTGTGGGGTCTAGGGGTTCATATATTACCCTACCGCCAGACTTTAATCCTGATGAGTGCAATTCAGTTGGTCAAGAAAAAGGCAATCTGGACAGGCAGGTTGCCTGGGTTTTGGGCAGCAAAAAGACACTGGAACAGGAAGAGCGTTTATTGGCTGGATCTTCAAGAAGGGTAGCAAAACCCCTCTGTTCTGAAGAAATATACTTGAAGGCAACCCTCTGGCCTGTGCTTCCTTTAGTATGGGGTTCTGATTGGCTACCAAGGTAGATATCAGGCTCATCAAGCCAAAGATGGGAGCATCTTTGCCCTCATTAGGCAACACATTGTGTCTTTTGATAGGCACATCATTAGCAAGTCTACAATGATAACCTCATCTTCAAGAGCATTTGCAGTTTGAATCAGAGAGGGTTTGATCCTAAAAAACATGGGCAGTGTTGTGAATGCTGCCATTCAACATGTTTTGATTTCACCTTTTTTGGGTTATTTTGAGGAAAAATCTCTTTCTTTCACTTTTTCCCTTCAAAATAGGGCTGGCTCTGCATTGGCAAATATGATTGTTCAGTTTCCTGATCCTGCGCAACTCACTTTCCCCACTCATGCCTGTGGCAAGTGATCCTACCGTCCTGGTATTGTTTTGTAGTATTGTAAACCACTATATATTTCATTCCCTATTTCCCAATAAAATTAAGTTCTATTCACATTTTTGTCTTTGTGTCTCCACGTACTTTGGTGCCTCTCTAGCCATGTCTAGTAGATATTATTCATTCAGGGCCACAAGGTAATCACATTGCCTTACCTGCCATTCTAACCAAGACTTAGTACAAATCTAATCCTAAGGTTAGGATTTCCTATTGTGACTTGTGCTGCGCCTCAGATCACAAGAAAAATGGTGCTCACTACAGGGGCTGTAAGCCCCTTGGTTATCCTTTTTGCAACAACGTTTTCAGGACCTTTGCCTCCTCACATACAAGAGCCAACTTTACCTGAAATTACTAGCCCTCCTATTGAGAAAGATATTGCCAACCCACCTATTACCCCTACTATACTGAACCTTGGGAATGATCCCTGCCTAGTGGCCTACCCTTGGGCACCCCTGACTTGGAACAAGTCATGGCGCTAGCCCTTGGGATAGCCTGTGATAGAGCCATCCCTTGTCTCCAATTACAGTTCAGCTGAGCAGAATACTACAAGTTGATTGTGGCTGCGCAATTTCCACATCATCTCCTCTCAGCGGCTGATTCTGCTGACCATCTATTGTCTTCCTTTGTACAACCTGCCTTAGCCCACCATGAAATGGTATTAGGGCTTCATTTCCAGGAATTTTTGCCGTTGCAAGCCGTTGCCACCCATCACTGGGATCAGTTTGTGGCCTACAGCAGTGTATTCATTCCCTGTTTTCCTTAGTATCCAACAAGCAGTAAAATTCTGTCACCTCCCAGTCTTGTTTGGTCACTTCTATTGAAAGAATGCACTAATCCATGCCCAAGTATGTCAGAGAGCACCTTCATAAGTTCCATCAACTGGAACAGCCTTGGCGTGCCCAAGTAGACTCTACTTTAAACGCCTATCTCACCAACTTTGAACAACTTGTACAACAACTTAACAATTTCAGTGCTTATTCCTTCAACAAATTGCAGCAAGTAGCAGTCCATGCTGCAAAGGGCTTCTTCAAACTTGTGAGGATATTGACCAAGAAAGGGCTGCTACCGCCGCCACCATTGCCAAACTCCAGACTCAAGTAAATGAGTTGTCTGCCTCCAAAGCAGAGACCCTGCCTTCTCCTCCATCTGTCAAGCTAGCAGATAGAGAACAGAGGCTCTGGGATGCCATTTGAGATTTAAGAGCATCTACCTGCAGTCAGGATTGCCCCCCTGAAGTCCCTCAGCCTGACCCTCAAGTGCTTGCGCTGACAGCTCAGGTTGCTGAATTACAACAATAGGTTGCTACTTTGCGTGAGGCAATGGTGTCTGTAGTTAGTCCACCTGAAGTTGTGGGCAAAGATGGTTGTTGCCCTGGCTTTTCAGGATCCCCTCACATTCATTGTGATAGAGAGTTGATAGGTCTAGCCAATGACTTGGACCTCCTGAAGCAAGATCACACTGAGCTTGATAAAGATATACAAGAACTAAGTGAAGTGATTGATTCAATAAATGACAAGTTTTCCCCTTGCCTTTTGGTGGGTACATCTCTTACTTCCCAACTGGCTGAACTGTCCTTGGTGTTAACAGCACAGGGTCAGCGCCCAGATGTTACTGAGCAGCAGACCACCCTAGTTAAAAACACAGGCACTTACACTTCTGAAACCTTGACTACTCTTTAGGAAAGTGTTTGCCAGCTGTGGGCCAGACAGCTTCCCATCAAGTCAAAATTGGAATTCTCCCCATGCATAAATGTACTTGATAGCAACAATGGTGGCCCAACTCCAGAAGCAAATTTAAAGCCTATCTTTAAGCAATTTTTTGACCCCAAAACCTCAACCATTGCAGCTTTCCTAACTATATATGAAACTGCCATGAGAAGAGTCTCAGATGAAGTCAAGAAGGAACACATTCTGACCTGTCTACACCCAACCTGCCAAGAGGTAGTTGTGCCATAGCTTCTCACCATTGAAACCTTGGAGGATATAAAGCAGCTTCTGATTGAAAAGTTTGGCGGTGATCTTAGTTTGGAAGTGAAGAAGGACGCCTTCATGCACATTGCCTTCAAAGCAAAGGAGACACTAGCTGAATTCACAGATAGATTCTACATGAAAGGACAACAACTGATCACAAGCCACCAGTTGACCGCACATGAAGCATACATGGCTTGTGCTCAAGCCCTCAAAGTTAACCAGCTTCTGTGCCTTCACTTCAAGGCCAATAAAGCCATGCTTTTTTCCATGAAGAGCATAAAGACACTGTTGCAGGATATGCTCCTTACCCATTCTGGGACAGTTGTGTGAGAAAATTGTGCTGCCTCTACCTCTGGTTTGTCTTCACGTGGGTTGCATATCCTTACTATGAACTTGCAGAATCATCCTTGATGCCAGGGTTGCCATAACTGTGGGCAAATAGGTCACCATTCCCGGGTCAGCACCAACCTACAGGTTGAAGGAGCTGATCCCAAAGAACAGGCGGGAAAAGAACAGTCAACCTAGAGGCAGAGACACTCTTGGTTGACAATTCTTCCCAGTCTCCTCCAGTTACCCCTTCCATTGCTGACTCTGAGCCTTCTGACAATGAGGCTCCTCCCATCCTGTTGCTATTCCACAACATATCTGATGATTCTGAAATGGATGATTCTGATGTAGAAGATTGTGATGCCTATGTATACTCAGTCCTGGCTGTCCCTGAAACTATTACAGTCCCTTATAATCTATGTTCTTGGAAAACTACAACAACTGCCAAGCCTCTGCCTGAAGCCAAGGAGGTTGTCTCTTGCCCTTACCTCACCCAAGCAATGAGGTCTCTTAGGATTGTCAAGTCTTCTGAAGAGGCTGCTGAGGTTTCTGATGCTGTGTTCAAAAATGTCTCTGTCTTGCTTCCTCTCCAGACAGTCTATAAGGAGTTCCCAGGCCTCAGATACATGATTGAAAAGTGGGACAAACAACTAACAGAAGCTCAAGACATTCCGGCTGTCCTCCCTTCCTTTAGTTGCACCACCACTTGTGTTGAAATATCCATTCAAAAAGTGAAAATTAAGGCTGTCTATGACACGGGGTCTCCAGTTAATGTTGTCTCCTCAAAGCTGGTCAAGAAGCTCAGACTTTCCCCCAACCTTAACTATCATCAGTCTTATGCACAGCTGGGCTATCCATGACTTGTGCTATAGGAGCTTATTTTGCTCTTCCCATGCAGTTTGGAAAGCTACTCTTGACAGCGCCTGCCGTTGTCCTGGAGAACAAGAGCTTTGAACTGCTAGTTGGTACTCATTTCCTTAGGGAATATAATGGGATCATCAACTTAAAAGACAACTTCCTCTCTATCTTGGGATACAAAGTCCCTCTTATCTTTGAAGAGCCAGTTAAAGTTCCCAGGAAGCGCCTCAAGACATTTGCCTTGGAATATATCACTGGTGTTTTCACTTTAAAATACTGAACCCATTCCTCTAATATGAAGTGTCCTCCTATGGCTTGCCCTGCGTCAGAAGGGATTCCTCTCTTGGCCACTTCTGCTGTGACTATTATGCCTGGGTCTCAAACTATCCTAGTTACCAAATATCATATGAACTTCCCAAATGTACATTCCTAGAGTTATACTCTCCATCCCTCACTAGGGCGCAACAAACCCTATCTCTGTCCAGGAATCTTGGATGTCTCTCATAAAGACCTAGTTCAACTGCTGGTTGCCAACTTGACTGCTCTACCCATACATGTGTATAGAGGGAAGGTTGTTGGCTGTGGCAGGTTGTTGAATGCTCCTGACGTCCTATCACTACATCCCTTTGGTACGTTGCAGGATTAAACTTACCTGAGGATGAGCCACAAGTCCTATTATTGTTCACCGCCCAAGACTTTACGCAATTATCTCCAGTTCAACAGCAGGAGGTGCTTGACCTACTGGACCAGTTTTAAGATATCTTTGCTAAAGACAGCACAGATTATGGGTTAGCCAAAGGCGTCATTCACCAGATTGATACCGGTGATGCTCCCCCTTTTTGTGCTAAAGCCTACCGCCACAGTCAAGTAGAAGATGCTCAGGTGTCTAAAGAGCTTAAGCAACGTTTAGATGCTGGACTGCTTGCTCCTTCCCAAAGTCCATGAACTTCCCCCTTTCTCATACTGAAGAAGAAGGATGGAGGTCATTGTATTGTGATGGACTACCGATGCTTTAATTCCTTAACCAAGAAGGACTCCTACCTGTTACCACACATTGTCAATGTTCTCTGACGCCTTGGGGGCTCTAAATTCTTCTCTGCCATGGATCTAGCTTCTGGATACTGGCAAGTTGATCTCTCTCCCAAAAATAGACAGAAGGCTGCACTCATCACTTTGGAAGGATTGTTTGAGCTCACTCAAATGCTGCAAGGACTCTGCAATGCTCCATCTACCTTCCAACAAGCCATGGATTCCATTCTCTGTGATCTGAAGCTATCATGTGTTTTGGTGTACTTAGATGATATAACTGTCTTCAGCGCCACCTTCACTGACCACTTGGCCCATCTCAAGGAGGTGTTCATAAAGATTCATGAAGCTGGACTTAAGTTAAAACCATCTAAGTGTGCCTTCTTCAAGGGACATTTTGAATTCTTGGGCCATGAGGTGACTCAGACAGGAATCCGCCCCATGACTAAGAAAGTCAAAGCCATTGAAAAAATGCTTCTGCCCACCACCTGCAAGAAGTCCAAGTCTTTCTGGGCATGATGGGATACTGTAGGAAATTTATCCCTGATTTTTCTAACACTAGTGAACCCTTGGTCCAGCTGTTGTGTAATGTCCCTTCCAAATGGACCGCCAGTCAGCAACAAGCCTTTGAGACCCTCAAAAAAACTTGAAGAGGCTCCCATCTTAGTATATCCTGGCTACAATAAGGAATCCATCTTGTATAGTGATGCTAGTGACCTGGCTATTGGGGCTATCTTGGTTCAACTGGATGATGAGGGTGTGGATCATCCTGTAGATTATACCTCCCATGTCCTGAATAAACATGAGAAGAACTACAGTGTGACCAAGAAGGAGTGCCTTGCTGTGCTGTATGCTGTCAAGCAGTTCTGCCACTATGTGTATGGCACCCATTTCACTGTGGTTACTGGCCACAATTCACTCAAATAGCTACAGCAACTCAAGGAACCAGAAAGGCAACTAGCTAGTTGGGCTCTCCACCTACAAGGGTACAGCTTCACTGTGCTGCACTGCCCCAGGATTTAACATCAGAATGCTGACAGACTGTCCAGAATGCCCATCCTTGCTCTACACCCTGCTGAAGCTGACCGGTTGTATGAACTAATTGGATACCCTTTGTCATGTGAAAGTAAGACAGAGGAAGTTTGAGTTTCCCTTTCTAAGCTATCTGAAGACACCCTCGTTTATTACAATCAGCTTTTTAAGAAGGTACAAGACCACTACTTGCCTATCTAAGGCCTAGTCTTTGCCTTTTGTTGGTGCTGCAAGCCCATAAGGAGACAGGACACGGAGGAGTTGCCAAGACCCATGCCTGGCTCCAGAAGAATAGCTTATGGGAAAATCTTTGCTTGCTGATCCCAGATGTTATTGCTAGTTGTCATGATTGCCAGCTCCAACGTCCTAAAGCCGCTGCTCATGAGTTCAAGCTAGTCCTCCCTCAATATGCCTTTCACACTGTCAGTATTGACACTATAGGGCCTCACCCTTGCTCCTGCTCTGGTTGCCACTTTATCCTAATTGCTGTTGATAATTTTAGCATGTGGATAGAAGCTTGTCCTACTAAAGACATCACTGCCAAGACTACCGGTGCCTTTCTGCTGCAAGATGTATTCTTCTGCCATGGTTGCCCTCAGGTGTTGTTGTCTGAAAATTGGACTAACTTCAACGCCAAGGTAGTGACCTTGGTGGTTGAAGCCTTGGGGTCTCACCAGTCTTTCTCTTCCCCCTATAATCCTTCCACCAATGGGGCAGTTAAACGCGCCAACTCAACTCTGGTTTTTATCATGAGGAAGCTTACTTATTCTGAAGCTACCAACTGGGATCTATACTTACCTGCTGCTCTCTTTGCCTATTGCCTTAGCAAGCATTGTGTCACCGGGTACTCCCCTTTTGCTATGCTGTATGATTGTGAAGCCACTACCCTGTTGCTCCTGGGGCCCCCCTACTCTCCTCTGATAAGGCCATGAACCCTGATGAGCACATCAAAGATCTATTCAACCGCATCATTGATATACAGGCTACTACCTACATGTCCACCTATAAGACTAAGCTGCTGGAGCTCTCCCCTGACAATACCCGGAGATCCCCCCTACCTGAGTTTGCCATTGGAGACCACGTTCTGTATTATCAACACAGAGTAGGAGGAAGAGCTCATAAGCTAGACTTGTTATGGATTGGGCCCTTAGAAGTGACCTTTAAGCAAGGATCAGAGTATACAGTAAATCTCCTCTCTAGTGGTTGATCTTTTGCTTGAGTGCATGCTAAGTTCCTCCGCAAGTATCACCCCCCTAAGGCCAATCTAGAGGGGGGCAATTTTGTGAATGCTACCATTCACCATGTTTTGGTTTTGCCTTTGTTGGGTTATTTCGAGGACAAATCTCTTTCTTTTGCTTTTGCCCTTCAAAATGAGGCTGGCTCTGCATTGGGAAATAAAATTGTTCAGTTTCCTGATCCTAGGCAACTCACTTGTCCCACTCATGCCTGTGGTGAGTGATCCCACCGTACTGGTATTGTTTTGTAGTATTGTAAACCACTATATATTCCATTCCCTATTTCCCAATAAAATTAAGTTCTATCCACATTTTTGTCTTTATGTCTCCACATACTTTGGCGCTGCTCTAGCCATGTCTAGTAGATATTATTCATTCAGGGCCACAAGGTAATCACATAGCCTTCACTGCCATTATAACTGAGACTTAGTACAAATCCAATCCTAAGGTTAGGATTTCCCGTTGTGACTCTGTGCCGCGCCTCAGATCACGACAGGCAGCCAGCCCCCAGTCCTCAGGGCTGGAAGCCTGCAGGCAGCCTTGACCAGGGTTCAAACCCCGTTCCAAGTCTTGGGTTTTGAGAGGAGGAGAAATGACATTCCTGACAAGGATTGGCCCTTGACAAAGTTTCACACAAGAGAGCCTGTGCCACTCAAACAGACTTCCCATCACTCAAAGCCAAATGTGAAAGTCAACTCAGATTACTAAAACAGGGAACAAGAGCCAATGTTGATATCATCCCAGTGGCAGCTTAATTTGGCGCTTCACTCCTTACCAAGATCAAGCCACCCCCTGCCCAATCCAAAAGATTTATTGACATAATTGTTTTCCTCTTAAAAGATTTACCCAAACTATATAATCTTCAATAACCAAATAACAATATTATCTAGTCTCCAATTATTTGTCCTGTTGTAACTCTGTTAATACAGCGCAGTCACAACACAACCTAGTACACTGGGCTCTCCAAGGGCTCTGCTTTATTTTTGCCTGCTTGCTACAGGTAATAGAAAGATATCCCTATGGTTCTACCAACTTATAGTTAGTTGCCTAGGCCTAATCAAAGTGCTTGGTGGTGTCTCCTGCCTAGCATCCCAACACCAAGTAGATCTCCCAGCTTCTTGGGGAGAAGCTCTCTAGGGACTTGGTCCTTACCCCCCAACCTCTAGAGTACTACAAGCTCATCTAAGGAAAGTCAGCATGGGAAAAAAAGATCTAATTTAAAGTCTGGTGCATAGGGGCTTTAGGAACGATAAGGTCCAGGCATGATTAAAGAGGGTCTCGGATGCTATAAGCTTTGGGATCGAAGGGATCCTGATCCGTTATTCAGTAAAGTATATGGTTGTCTGGCTATAGCTATAACTTTTTAAACGATTGGTTATATTTATCCATATGATAATAAATTTTATAATTTTAGGGGTTTAGATCTATGTACGGTAAAGTTTGATGGTCTTGGTTGCTTCTACTTGCTGGTAGAAATTTAAGCCTACCTTGATTTATAGCTTTTTTCTTTTATTAAAGGCCAAATTTGGACCTGATTTCTTGTTGGAAAGTTAGATTGATTTATCTTTAATTCACTATAATGGCAGAATAATTATGGCAGTAGCATGTTTTGGTAAAAATTTGGCTGGCAGGACATCTTGCTGCCCCCGTTCTTTGAGAAAAAACTACTCATCGTACATTTAAATGATGTTATGCTTTCTGCATCCACCAAAGTGAGTAACAAGGGCAGGCATGGGATCATCGATATCATCAACCTTGAAAGCCCGGTTCTTGGAGGGGGGAAGGATGAGTCCATGAGATTTAATGTAAGCAATGACAAGGTCTTCCAAAGAAGAATCCTTGGGATTTGATTGAACCTTTGGTTGGATGAGCTCTGAGCCACCATCAGCTAAGAACCCAAGTGTGACTATTTGATAAGTCTGGCTAAGATTGAGAGGATGGTACTGCTTGTCCTTTCCAAGGACAACTACTTTGCCTAAGGTGTGTGTACCATTGGCTTCATTCTTGTAAGTGAAACGAATGCCTGACACCTGCAAGGCGAAATTCCAGTTGTTTTCAAAGAAGTAATTGATGGAACGATTGAGCACTTCTCTGATCTGATGGCCAGTCTGTTCAATAACCACCACTGCATTGTCATATGGAATTGAAGAATAGATCTGGCCATTGCTTATGTCCCCTGCCCCAAGTACTTCGCGAATGGCACCTGAATTTAACATGGCAAAGTCAGCTTCAGGATACTTGTTGAGCATCACATCAGCATATAAGGAACCAGTTGCGCACTCTCCCACCTTGCATAATTCACTGGTGAACCCTTTACTTACACGCCCAATGGCTGCGAACATGTACTCGTCGGGCTTGGCACGCATCTCCTTCACAAGCTCAACAGTGTTTGGATCCTGTGGAACTGTAGAGTTCAACATGATGGGCTGTCCGTTGATCTTGGCAATATAGCCGTCCTCTCCAAACTTGATGTCGATGTGGCCCAAGTAATACGTCCATTCATGTGCTTGAACAATGTATGTTATGTTTCCATCCAAGTTTGTGACTTTAGTGGGGTAGGGGCCTTTGCTTTTCTTCCCTCTGAAATTGATTGCTTCTGGACCAAGGTATGAATGGGTGTGACCTCCAACAATTAAAGCAAGGCCTTTAACCTTTTCTGCAAGAGTCTTGTCTTCTTCGTACCCATTGTGGGAGACAGCAATAATGCGCTTAATTCCCTTTTCTTGGAGGATGTCAACTTGGCTTTGCACTGCGGCGATGGGATCTTTAGAAGCTATACCCTTAAGATTGGATTCATTCATGACGTTTTCAAAGATGTAGCCTATGACGCCAAGGTTGTACTCAGGGAATAGATGGTAAGGCTTGACTTTCTCCTTGAGGTCCTTGTACGCTTCAGGAATGTCAAGGTTGCATGAAACAACAGGGAATCTGTAGTCCTTGATAATGCGTTGGGTGTTCAGGGGGCCGTTGTCAAACTCGTGGTTGCCAAGGGTGGATATGTTATACTGGAGGTGGTTCATGGCCTGGAGTGTTGCGTTGCCCTTGGAAAAGTAATAGAAAAAGTTTCCTTGGAACTGGTCACCAGCGTCAAGCAGAAGGGTGTTCTTGTTTTTGGCGCGAATCTCGTCAACCTTAGTCTTGATCCTGGCCAAGCCACCGTAGCACTCTCCATTGTGCTTCTGAGCGTCGGTGCAGTCCTTCCCCTTCTTGGTGATCTGGTCGTAGCGGGAGTGGACGTCGTTGGTATGAAGGATGGTCAAGTCATACTCACTTTCAAGAGCTAGCACGGCAGTGAGAAGTAAAATGATTGAGTTCATCTGTGGCTATTTAGAAATGCGAGAAGTATTTATACTCCTGAAAGTGGCACCAGCGATTTGAGTGGCTTTGGAATGTAAAACATTCTTTTCGAAAAAGCGATTTATACATTTTATAAACTAATTATTTAAGGAATCCTTTAGGGAATAAAGTTGGTTTTAAATGTTAGAATTTATATTATCTAGATTCGAGTCACACTATTTCTTTTAGTCTTCACTCTTCTCAAGAGAGCACCAAGCCATTAATTGAATAGAGAGTGGGCTTACATTTTTCACCACAGCGAATTTAAACGCTTGACTAAACCTGGTTTTTATTGGTGTGATTAAGACCATGGATCTCTGCTGAGACTATGTTTGCTAGGTCAAAGTTCACACCTGATACGTTAGAGCTAGCTGAGACTGATGTTCTCGCCAAGCTAGATAAAGAACCAAGTCCATGAATTTTCCAGGATATTCTGAAACATTTGTGCTAGAACCCTTTCTTAACAAAACTCTATACACTTACCTACATTAACTCCCTAGTCAATCTAATTCGAATCTCATGATTATTTACAAGAGCAACAAGTGCCCTTGAACACCAAATAAAACCGTGTTCTTTTAAAGAAGGAACAACTTGGGTCTAAACAGAAATTCTCCATTTCTACCCATAATATAAATACCCAAAATAAAATCACCTTTAGATCGAAACGCTTAAATCTATGTAGCCTAACCTTGAAATGTGTATTTATAAAAAGCGACCGATCCCCTATCCGGATGGGCTTACCAGTTTATAATCAGCAAGCAACCCTTGTGGAAACCCAGCTTTATCCGTCAAGGCTTGGCTCGGAATTCGTGCAGGTTCCTTTATTCTGGTGCCAATTCTGATTCGCCACTCGTCCAATAGGGTTGGGACGGGCACCAAAATCTACACAATTGGCTTTGTGACCAAGCTTTGATTGGCACAATTGGTTTTGTAACTTTGTCAGTTGAGCACAATTCATTTTGTGACCTTCGTGTTACATCACAATTCATGCAGACTGGTTTTGTGTTTTTAGGGAGCAGTACACAATTTCAACTGCCACATTTTGTGCCCTGCTCCAAAAGTCACAAAACAAATCTGCATAAATTGTGATGTGACCATGCACAATCTCATGTGGTTTTGTATTGTGTCCAATCATAAGTATGCAGGCTATTCCTTACAATTGAAGTAGATATTTATAAATATTTTGATTGGTGTTTTAGTATAGTTATCTAAAGCAAACTGTAGTACAATCAAATCTATCATTGTGAGGTAATGGCAGGTAAAACTTTAATAAATTCAATTTAAAAAATAAAGTCCCACAACTGAACTCGCTCTAATTTTACATCCTGTGCCTTGCATAAAATGGCACCATCTGTTTCACCCTTGAGAACCATTCTAATTTTACATCCTGTGCCCCTTCACAAAATGAAATCATCTGTTTCATCCTGTAAGGGACCCTCTTTATAGAGGAGAATACAGTTGGGGAATCAAACAAGGGTCCATTACTCTCTACAACAGGAGATAGCTCTTCAAGCTGTAGGGTAGGGGTTGGGCAAGGACTAGGGAAGCACAAGGTAGCTGGCCCCTGAGACAGGATATAAGGCAGGAACAAGGAGAGCCAGATGGTGACTACAGACCACAAATAAGGGATTCCAATCATCTGGACTAGGAGTACTATTAAACGCTCAAATGAATAATAGGGCAAGATTGCTTTATTGTAGAAATAAATGTTAATCAAACAATTAACTTGGGATTGTGATGGGAGTTTTTATACTAGGGGGTGAGATCTGGAGTACAGACTTGATGAGTTTGAAACCCAGATGTAATGCCTCACATGCAGTGGCAGGAATCATGATGCAGGCTAATTCTAGATGCATGATAGTACTGAGTTCCTTGCAGGTTTTACTTGCATCTGCATCACTGTGGGACATAGGAACAATTAATTGACAATTAATTGAGTTGCAGTAACCTAGATTATCCAAATTTGGAAGTTGGAATAGGTCTTCAACTATTAGATAACTGTTGTCAGGGAAGTGATTCCTGACAGTATCCTCCCCTAAGGTGGTCCTCCATATCTCCTTATTCTCAGGATGGCTTTCAGTGTTGACTTGGAAGAATAGAGGGCAGCTTTTTATGAGACTAGAATACATCCATCCTGTAATATCATTAAGTTTATCAGATCTTGGCACAGTTTCAAGGGTTAAAACACTACAAAAGAGCAACTGATCTTAGTGAAAAATCAGTAGCTTGAGGATTTTTGACTTGAAGCTCTTAAGTCTGTGGGCGGACTTCTTGATGAAGTGGGGAACTTGAAGAAGAAAACTTGTATTTCTAAAGGCTAGGCTGGAAACTGTGGGTGACATGGTGGTAAAAATAATGCTGGTTTGCCATAATTTACAAATCCAGTGTAGGACACAGAATAATTGGATTATTTTACGCCTTGATTTCAGGGTATTAAGATAGGGAAACAGTTGCTTGATGTGACAAGGTATGGTGGAATTTAAAAGTGCTACATAGTTTTCATTCCAAGGCTTCATCATATAGTCAAAGGTACACTGATTTTGTCTTGAATGAAATTTAAAAGGCATGTGAGAACCCCAATCTACTGGAAGCAATTCATATCTGAACTGAAACATGTTCCTCTTAAGGCTGTCAAACTAGTTGCTTAAGTGGACGCCATTGGGTTGATTTTTTCAGTTACATTATTTCTATGCCATTGTTTCATATGCAAGTCAAGTATCCACTTAATTTTTCCTTGCTTGATAGTGGTTTCACCTTGAGGATAGTCATGTGGCACCTTATTACAAATCCAGTGGAGTATAGGGTAGAATACACTATCCCATTGATTAAAACCAATTTCTGGCATAATGTAGTCAGTGGGGCGTCCTGGGTAAGCTTCTGAGACATGATCTGCTGTGGAAGTAAGAAGGGATTGTTTCAAATCTCTGGTAGCAATATTTAAGTTAAGCTTCATTCCAATGAGTAGATCACAGAATCCAAGGCAATTTTCTTCATGATCTTGGTGCAGCAAGGTCTCGGGCTTCACATTCCTTCTGGAGCTGTCAAAATGATTCTGGCTTTGTCCTAGTGCAGTTTTCTGGATCTGAGCAAGTCAACTTGTTTTAAGGCTCTTTGGATGGACTGGAGTGTTGATTCTTATTTGGAAGCAAGTCTGGATAACCTGAGGGCAATTTCTGAAGTACTTGGGCAGGTGAAACAAGGATATCTCTTGGACTGAAGAAGGAACTAATCTGGGTGCCTTGTACTCAAATTTGTAGCACATTAAGGTCTTAAAAGGCTTAACAGAATCAAATTTTTGAATTTCAAGGTGACTAGGCAAGAATTCACATATAAGTTTACAACCAGAGGAAGGCTTAACAGAATCAAATTTTTGAATTTCAAGGTGACTAGGCAAGAATTCACATATAAGTTTACAACCAGAGGAAGGCTTATCAGGAGGACAATTCTTGATGGACTTAGGCAAGAAAAACTGGGATTCTTTTTGGAGCAAGGATGGAATTGGCATTCACACCTTGAGACCATTTTTGTAGCATATTAAACACTGGGAAGGTTTAACAGAGTCAAAGGTATGATTATCAAGGCAATTGGGCAATGGATTATCTAAAAATAGTGGTAGGGTAGTGGATTCATGATTGGATGATGGATTCTGAATATTTAATGTGGACTGAACGGATAGGCAACCTAAAATAATGGTTTCTATGGAAAGTAAAAGGTAGCAACTAAATGCGTATAACACAAGAATAATGGTAGATTGGACTAAAGATGGGAAGGTGATAAAACCAGAGACTATGATCTGGCCTGGATCTTTAAGGCAAAGATCCAGTAGTGGTTTGATTAAACTATAAGGGACCCTCTTTATAGAAGAGAATACAGTTGTGGAATCAAAAAAGGGTACATTACTCTCCACAACAGGAGATAGCTCTTCAAGCTGTAGGGTAAGGGTTGGGCAAGGACCAGGGAAGCACAAGGTAGCTGGCCCCTGAGACAGGATATAAGGCAGGAACAAGGAGAGCCAGATGGTGACTACAGACCACAAATAAGGGATTCCAATCATCTGGACTAGGAGTACTATTAAACGCTCAAATGAATAATAGGGCAAGATTGCTTTATTGTAGAAATAAATGTTAATCAAACAATTAACTTGGGATTGGGATGGGAGTTTTTATACTAGGGGGTGAGATCTGGAGTACAGACTTGATGAGTTTGAAACCCAGATGTAATGCCTCACATGCAGTGGCAGGAATCATGATGCAGGCTAATTCTAGATGCATGATAGTAATGAGTTCCTTGCAGGTTTTACTTGCATCTGCATCACTGTGGGGCATAGGAACAATTAATTGACAATTAATTGAGTTGCAGTAACCTAGATCATCCAAATTTGAAAGTTGGAATAGGTCTTCAACTATTGGATAACTGTAAATTCATTGCCACCCCTGGCATTAGATCGTAAAATATTCCCCCGCTGCACCAAGAAGAGGCCCAAAAATGCTAGCCAAACCCCTTCATTATTTAGAAGATTTGGCACACACAGTTGATGAGAGGTTTGTGCTAGCCTACCCCGTAGATCCCTTGCCCTTGGTTGCTCCCCCCTGGGAAGAAACATTGGTCAATTTAGACTATGTAAGGTCTCATGGTTTGGGGAAGATGGTTGTAAGCTAAATCTTTTAACCCAGTTATATTTATGTTAGTCAAATACAAGAAGATAGGTAAAGTCTGTAATAGCAACTGTACTAAGGCTCCTAAAAGCTTATAAGAGGTAAAACATGGAGTGAGGCGGTTTATTAACCCTAAGAAAATAAAATAAAGTCCAGTCTTAATGACAGACAATTTGGTCAAAAAATCAATTTCTAAGTCTGGGAATTGCTCAGCACTAGCAAGAGGATTAAAGCTCTCAAAAATCAAATTGTGGGTATTACTATAAAAACTACCTAGCTGGTAAAGCAGAAAGTCAAAAGCAATCATAAGATCAAAGATTTAAAACTTAAACTAAAATTGGAAAGAAAACACAAGCCACAAAACCTAACTAGTAACTTTTTAGAGGTGCAAGTCAAACAATCTCAACTTAAGTTGAGATTGGACAAAACTCAGGCCTTTTATTTAGATCTGATTATTGAGGTGAGAAAAATGGAGAGGAAACTCTAACCAAAAATGGTTAGGAAGGCTTGATGTGAAGAGAGGCAGAGAAAACATGGTTCTACTTACATTTAACTTTAAAAAGTTAAGTAGAAGATAAAGGGAAAGTAGGGGAGCAGCAGACTGCTTGGCATGCTTGGTTTAAGCAAGAAAAGCAAACAGGAGATCAAAGAGTGGGTGAGAGGATAGAAAAACAAGCTCCAAAGTGCTGGTGTAAGCCACTTTGAAGATGCAAAAGGTAAAAAGTTTGGATTAATTGTTACTAACCCTTAGCAAAAAGATAGCGGGTTTGAGAATTGTCTTGAATAAAAAGGTAACTTCAAAAAGATGAATTAACTGTTAATATAGATAAAATTGACTGGTAGAGCAAGGGAATGAAAGAAGGAAGGGGTTTAGGTGTAAATTTGTTTGTGAATCAACCCAAAGCCTTGGATAACTGGTCTTGATGATCCTAAAAAATACTAGCAGCAATAATAAAAGGAAGGGAATCCTGACAGACTACTTACTAGCCTGGTGCTGCCCATTTTTAAAAACTATCAGAGCTATCCAATCAAAGGTTGCCACATCAACGCTTGACAACTCAGTTGAACCCCAAATGCCTAGCACCTCTTCTAGCCAATCAGATCAGACCGCGGAAATTAGAGTGAAATTATCCAGTCTCTCGGAGCCCATCCAGCAAAGTTTTTCTCCTAGCCAATTGGATCCAGGGCCAACTGTCATGTGATCACTTTCATTGCAATCCATTCCTTTTTAACACAGCAAGGGGATTTTCAGTCCTCTGCTTGTCTATTTTACAATTTAATAAAGTTTGGTTTATTGCACTACATTTTTTAAAGAAACAGTGATTGTTTGAGCCCCTGCTTGGAGTTCCTATTGTCTAAATTTTTAAAGTGTTAGTCATATCCTTTATGCTTACCTTCCTGCGATCTTTTTTGAACTTAGGCTCTCCTCTAACATCACCTGAGCAGGCTCAAGTGTATAGTTGCCGTTGTCTTCTGTTTTTCTTTCAAAATTCACGTTTGAAACCTAAATTTGAAGTTAATATCAATACAAAAATCTTCTTTTATCTTGTAATTTCCTTTAATTTCTTGGCTTTTGAACCCACTTTTTGCTTTAATTGCCCCCCAATCCATCTGAGTTCATTGCCAAGCTTCCCAGGATTGTCCTGCTGCCTCTTGCTTGTTTTCCTTTGTGTGTGTCCCCTGGTCCTCCATTTTTTATTGTTTGCAGTTTGGAAATTTGTGCCAATCTCCTTTAAATTTTGTGGTGATTCTTATTATGATATTCCCTATTGTAAAACTTGTGGTATTTTTCTTGGCCCCATTTCTGCTGCTCTTGTGGTCTACTTCCCCAGACTTGTGGGGAAAGATCTCCTCTTCTGCCTGTCTTGTAGGTGAAGATTCTTACAGTCTCTGGGATCTCCCCAGCGGCCTTCTCTTTTCTGGAGAGGCTGTGGTTAAGAGTTTGACATGTGACAACTTAGATCTGGGTATTGCAGATAACTCCTTGCCTGCCTCTGAGAGGGATGTATCTTCCATGCCTTCCCTTCTCAGCTTTCCCCCGAGTGATTTAATACCACTTGTGGCCCCTGTGGTGTTCCCTCCCACTCCCACCTGCATCCCTTGGCTGCTCACCGGACTGATGTTGATGGGTCTGAATGCTTATTTCCCTCAAATGTCTCCTGTGTTATCCTTGTGGTCCCCCCTTTGAGCAGCCGTTCCAGTCCTCCACTGGGCGGCATCCTGGTGGTTTTTCTCACCGGGATGGGAGCCAAACTTAGTTAGTTTAGCCCCCCTCTCTCACAATACCTGTTGTCAGGGAAGTGATTCCTGATACATCCATGTAAACCACCTTCCTTTTATATTTTGTGATCTACAGAATGGAGTGAGGCACAAATTGTGACCTAATCCAAAAGTTGTGACACAAAATCACATGGATTGTTTTGTGAACCAATCCAAAACATACAAAAAATGGTTTTGTGACACTGTGTTTGCACAATTGCTATTTCTTTCCCTTCCCTAATACAAACCAGATTTATATTCATTAAATGATAGGTAGAATGGGATCCAGTCCAAATAAAATTTTAGATTAGATAAATAAACTAGGTCTACTTTATTTTTAAAAAATCAACTAAAATTTAAACTTAATCTATTCAATATCCCATATTGTCAGGAATGACAATTTGGATGCTCCAAAATCTCAAAATACAGAACCAGAGTCAAACCCTGAACAAAACCCTTCACAGACTGTCAGATCCATAGGCTGGGAACCCGATAACCCACTACTGATTGATAAAGTTGTTGCCAGCCCGCCAGGACCTGAACCTTTAGTTGTCCTGCAGGATTCTGCAAATGAACCACCAGTGCAAGATGCCGGGAATTTCCCCAAGGTGCCAACGCCTGACACCAGCAGTTTGCTTGGTAAAATGCACAAGTTTCTCAATGAGAGTTTTCTGAACTCCCCCAAAGCCCCAGGGAGGCACTGAACCTGAATAGGCACCCAATACCCAAATTGACAAACAGAAGGATTTGAAGTCTTCTCATCCCAAAGCAGCCAGTAGCAAACCACCAGTGCCAAGCAGCACACTGTCATCTGAGACCCCTGATACCAACCCACCTGAGCCCAGAAACCCCAACCAGGAAGTGAAGCCTGACAGTGTGGTATAAATAGCTTCCAGGCTGAGATCAACCCACATTGTCATTTTTAAATAAAGGTTATGAGATATTGGTTTTCCCAATTATTGCTGTATTTTATTCTTGTCATCTGCCAGTTAACTCAAAGATCATCTGACCCCCTACCAGCCCACCAGCTATGTACCACCCACCAGGTGCTCCCTTTGGTCCTATCCACTTCACAGAGTACCCCTTAAAGCCTGAGTATAAGGACTACACCGCTGACAACATATTAGCCTGGGATCCCTTGGCCAGAACTACAGAGTTAACCAGATACAACCGAGAAGGCCCTTGGTACATTACCAAACCCTGCATGTTCAGAGATAAATACAACTTCCTTTCTGCTTACCAAATAGACATGGAGCTACCTGTCACCCCCAAACTAATGCCTGCCTCCGCTGCCAAGCTCCCACTGGACCATACCAACAAGCTTTTTGGAATTATATATATTACCCTCACAGGAGTAACAGATACTATTGTCCCAGCTGCCAGTCTGTGGTTGTGGGTGGGCAAGTCAATGTCCTACCTCATTAAGTTAGCACCAATACTTTGGTGGGCCCTGCCCACCCAGTCTGCAACCTGTCAGTTCCCAAACGCTAGCAAGCTGGCCAATCAGTGTTGGTTCCCTGACACATATGGTTTGATTATTTATTATGCTTGTCACACACTCTTGGTCTCATTTGTGGAAGATCCACTGCATGTAAAGCAAGTGTCCCCAGATTTCAGCAGGAAGAAAGCTTTCTCCTCCCATCTTCTTTCAGAAAAAGTTGGATTTATAAGCTGGGAGAACCCATAGTTTCTTAAGGATCCAATTTAGACACCCAAATTAAGGTAACCAACAGAATTAGACAGGATTTTTTCCTCCACAGCCCTGTAAATGTTCTGTTTGGCTGCTCAATTGAGCATTTTCATTATCTAGTTGCAGTCAATTTTTACTCTCTGCTCCAGTTGAGTTTAAGCAAACTTTACTCCAAAATTTTCCATTTTTATCCAGTTTCAGGGTCTAGAGGGGACATATATTGTTTCTGGGCTTTTCACCATTATCCCTTCATTTTATGGCTTTTTGATGTTACTATTAACTTCTTTTCTCTCCCTTTCACTTCAACTGTTAACATTAGTTTATTTTCCAGCTGTCTTTTTCTTCAGATCATATATATCTAACTCCAGGCCTATTATTAATCCTAATAATTTACCACTGTTGTTCTTGCACTTGCCGTCAACCCTTGTGCTACAGAAATCAATTTTTGGAGGTTTTACTACCCCTATCTCTTCCTTATTTTACTTGATACTATCAGATACTTCCAAGCTTTTTAAGGACAATTGTAATTTTTTCACTCTTGTCATAACTGTACTGTCTTAGAAGAGTTACACAGGGAAAAAATTTAGAAGATAGATAGTAATCTTTATTGTGAGATAGTGATTATATAGTTCATGTGAATCAAGGATAACAGGAACAAGATTGGTGATCACACGGCTGGATAGAAGAAGGGGGTGGCTTGATCCTGAAAATGAGTCAAGCGCCAAATTGAGGTATCCACCATAAAGGATCATCATCTGTTTATGTTATTGGATTTGGTAATTCAAGTTGACTTCCTAGTCTGGCTTTGAGTGACCGGATAATTGGATTACGGGTCACAAACTCGCTTGGTTGGAACCTTGCTGGCGGGTCAAGCCTGTGGTTTTGACACCCCCCCTGACTGAAGGTTGGCCTCCTCTGGGGGCAGGTTGTCAGGGAGGTTGTCAGGAGCCCGGGCAACATATTGTACTAGTTGCTGTTCTGTGACAGGCAGGGCGGTATCTCGTTGTTTCTGTCTTGCTTTGCAGGATTGTAGGCAATCATGGTGCAGGGTCTTGTCTTGCTTATGTTTTCCAAGCCCTTGCACAAGGTGAGTGTTATTATTGTTTACCTTCAGGATGATTGCTGGCCCAACTTTTTCAGGTTGTAGCTTGCTCTTGTCAACATTCATGACCCAAACTTTGACCCCAACTTCATGTCTATTGCGGATGGGGACAAATGTCTTTTTCAGACGTTCATTCTTCTTTGCTGTTTGCTTGCTGTTAGCCTCTATCACTTGAGGGTCTGAGCGTGGAGGGACTTCACTTGGAATTTCCAGTTTAGGTCCTGTCAATGCTTGAATGATATTTGGCTGTGTGCTGTATACCAGTTCAAACAGGCTTTTTCCAGTGGATCTGTTCACTTGGGTTTGACATACAAGCAGTGCAGTTGGTAGCTGCTTATACTAGTCTTCAGTTTCTTGGCAGTGAGTTGGGCTAAGGCTTGCACAAGGCTACCATTAAGCTGCTCTACGTGTCCATTGGCCTGTGAGTGATATGGTGTTGTTATGGTGCGTTTGACCCCATTTTTGGTGAGTTATACATTAGCGTCTTTGGAGGTCAACTCTTTGTCTCTATTGGTTATCAGGAATTCTGGCTTTCTAAACTTGCTGATTATCTCCTTGCCAATAAATTGTTGTACATCATTGCCAGTGTGTGCCTTCACTGCTTGGGCTACTGGCCATTTTGTGATGAAGTCAATGGCAGTGATGATGTATTTCTTGTCATTGTGTTTTCTTGGCATGGGGCCAACAATGTCAAGAGCCCATACTTTGAAAGGTAGTTGTGTGCAAATGGGAAGTATTGACTTTGGAGGGGTTTTGCTTTTGGCAAATTTTTTGCATACCTCACATTGGTCTAGAACCTCTTGAACATTGCAATATAAGGTTGGCCAACAGCCCTTGTGCTTAAGAAACTCATATAGGTTTTGGCTCTTGGTATGTCCAAGGTCTCTGTGATAGTGTAGGATAGTGTCAATTTGCTGATGCATGGGAATATAGGGAATGGTTGTGCTGTCAGTCATCTTTCTGTGAAGAGTCCCATATACGTCAGCAAAGAGGTGTTCATTTTTAATGACTGTTTCCTTTGTTATGTCATTTGTGCCTGGGGGGGAAACCTTTGTCTTTTGTTTGTAGCACTAAGAGAGGCCAGTCTGGGTTGAGCCCATTTTCTCCTCTTGAAGCACGGACATACAGGCGGGACAGGGCGTCTGCTATGGCAAGCTCAGCCCCAGGTTTGTACTGGATGAGCATGTTAAATCTCTGTAATAGCTCCATCCACCAGGCTTGGCGGCATGACAGATTTGCTTGAGTTTTGAAATAGATGAGTGACTTGTGATTGGTTAACACTGTGAATTCTTCCTGGCGCTCCAGATAACAACGCCATTTGACTAGGCAGTGTACAATAGCCAACAGTTCTTTGTTGTGGATAGGGTATTGACACTCACCGTCTGTCAATTTTTGCAATTCATAAGCTACAGGCAGGAAACCACTGTCATTATTTTTGATTCCTAGTACTCCCATAATGGATGCATCTGAGGTGTCAGTTTCCATTTGGTATTCACCGTCACGCTTGGGGTATTGTAGGATGGGAGCTGTTGTGAGTTTCTCCTTGAGGCGTCTAAAACAGAGGTCACGTTGGGGGTCCATAAAAACTTGGACTTGGCGCCTGTTATGGCAGATAAGGGAGCAGTCAAAACGCCACAGTCAGGTATGAAGCGTTGTACATAGGCCACCATTCCCAAGAAGGTGCAGAGTTCTGACTTATCCTTGGGTGGTGGCATCTTGAAGATGGCCTGTATCTTTTGATTGTCAGGGTTGATGCTGTCCTTTGAAACAATGTGTCCCAAGAAGGGTAGTTGCTCACAGAAGAACTGGAACTTGGAGGTTTTGGCCAGCAGTTTGTGTTGCGCCAAGGTAGCAAAGACTGCCTCTAGGTCTTTGTGGTGCTGTTCCACCAAGGAGCTGTAAACAATGATGTTGTCTAGATACACTAGGGCGTGTTTGCCTATGTGGGGCGCAAATACTTTGTTCATGAAGGTTACAAAGGTGGACAGGACATTGGTCATGCCAAAGTTGAGCACCACACATTTGTAGGAGCTGTACTTAGTGCAGAAGGCCGTCTTGGGGATATCTTCCTCTTTAGTAAAAATCTGATTGTAGCCTGCAGTTAGGTCAATCTTAGAGAAGACTGTGGCTCCTCCCAAGGCATCAAAGAGGTTGTCAATCAGAAGTAGAGGGTAACAATTCTTAATGGTAACTTTATTTAGGGCTCAATAGTCTGTGACCAGGCGTAAAGTACCGTCCTTTTTAGCCACAAAGAATATGGCGGCCCCAAAGGGAGACTGTGAGGGGCAGATAAGTCCTTTTTCTAATGCCTCCTTGAGGTAGGCGCGTAATGCATTATCTTCATTTGGGGTCAGCCTGTAGCTAGGGCGCGCCTTGGGTACAGCCCTCTTGAGTTGGATGGAGTGCTGAATGTGCTTCTCATGGGGCAGCCTGGGTAGCGCTTCTTTGAAGATTTCTGGATGGCGGGCCACAATTTCGCGGTTCTGAGGCGTGGAGGTATCCTGGTGATCCTTGAAGTGTATGATCTTGTACTGGCAGGAGTCCCAGTCAATTGCCTTTAGGCTTTTTTTCATCCTGGGTCTCTGTGATACGTACAAAGACGTGGTCGCTTAGCAGTTGGTCCACAGAGTTGGGGTAGATCTGGTGGTTGACACCTTTACGTTTGATGGTCAACACAGAAGTTGCCCAGTCTATGTGAGGATTTTTCTTCTATAACCAGTCTAGTCCCAGTACAATGTCAAACTTGGGAAATTTGATGACAGGACCTTGAATGGTGGAGTGAAGGCTCTCAAGCATGAAAGAGAAGGGAGCAGTTTCCTTTGTCACAGCAATGTGGTGTCTGTCAGCTAGGACCACGTTTTTAATCTGCAAAGGATTAGTAGCCAGCTTGAACTTAACCACAAAGCTACTGTTGACCAGGGTCCAGTCTGCACCCAAATCCAAGAGTGCTGAGTTTGTATAACTGCAAAAGCAGAAAGAATAGGACATAAATTTATTAGGATGTCTGGCGATGGTGTACAGTACCAAGTCTTATGAGGGCACCTGGATCATTGGGCATTGGTCCACGTCCTTGGCTTGGTATTCATCATTGGGAAAGTCAGGAGTTGCGTGGGGAGAGCTTGGCTTTCTTAGTGCTCTCCCTGGGCTTTTCCCTCATCTTGGTTACCTTGCGTGGCGGTGACACAGAAATGGGTCTGGTTGGATTGGCTATTGTTTCCATTTCCATGTCCATTTGAACCTGTGGGTTTGTGGTTGGCGTTGTTCCTATTGCCTCCAGGAGGTGGTCAAGAGGAGCGTCCTCCTGGATGGGAATCCTTGGGTTTTTCTTGTTTTCCAGTTTGTGCCTTGTGCAGTGTGTTGGATGTTTGCTCCTCTTTCTCCGCTTCACAGTACAGGCTTTGCAGGTTGGTCACCTGGTCCAGTTTCACATGCCTCATCACATGTAGCTTAAGGGTGTTGTAATACATGAGGTGTGTGACTGGGGTGTCAAAGGCCATGTCTAATGGTGCACAAAGACAGAGTTCCTTGTAGGCGCGTGTAAGTTCCTTCACGGTGCCTGTCTGGTTCAGGTTCTTTACTTGGCGTATGATCATGAGCGCTGTATCTTTAAGCACAAATCTTGCCAGGAAATCTTGCTTAAAGGTATCCCAGTTCTTGTTGGTGTACTCTTCATGCCACTTGTTGCACCAGGTGCCAGTGTCATGGGTCAGGCAAATGGAAATTTCTGCAATCCAAAACCGCTGTGGACACTCCATCTGAGCCAAATTGCTCTGGGCAGACTGGATTCAGGCGGCAGCGTTGTTGTTGTTGGCTCTGGCAAAAGGTTTCAAGGCAGCGCTCTGTAGTATTTGAGCTACATAGGCAGGCATGGTGGTTTTGTTGGCTGGTTGCGGCATCAATGAGGGAGCCTGAAAGAAACCTTGTGCACACATGGTGTTGAAGGCAGGTAGCGGGATTACCATGTTTTGGTACAGGACAAGACCATTGGGTATGGCAGTACCAGGGGTGTACAGAGTCCAGTCAGGAAGGAGGCCAGACATAATTATGTTGAGGATTTCTTGGCTGCAGCGTGTGCGGGCAACAGGCGGAATTTTTCAAGATAAGGTAGGATGGAGAACCTACCTGTTCTATCAATGTCGTAACTGTGCTGTCTTAGCAGAGTTACACAGGGAAAATATTTAGAAGATAGATAATAATATTTATTGTGAGATAGTGATTATATAGTTCATGTGAATCAAGGATAACAGGAACAAGATTGGTGATCACACGGCTGGATGGAAGAAGGGAGTGGCTTGATCCTGATAATGAGTCAAGCGCCAAATCAAGATATCCACCATATAGAATCATCATCTGTTCATGTTGTTGGATTTGATAATTTGAGTTGACTTCCTAGTCTGGCTTCAAGTGACCGGATATACAGATTGCGGGTCACAAACCTGCTTGGTTGGAACCTTGCTGGCGGGTCAAGCCTGCAGTTTTGACACTCTGATTACAATTTCAACATTTTGGGCTGTCCCTCTTATCTCTTTTACTTGGATATCAATAGATATGGCTATCTTTACTTTAACCCATCTAGAAAATCAAGATCTGACCATGTTTCTCCAAGGAAAAACTTCTTGTGCCTGTTGAAACAGCAGGCTCAACTTGCCAGCAAGGTTCCAAGTAAGCGGGTTCATGACCTGTGATCTGATTATTCAGGCACCCAAAGCCAATTTAGAAAGGCAACTAAGATTTCTAAATATAATAGTATGAACAGAAGCTTATCCTCCCTGGTGGGTAACTTCTTTTAGCTCTTGACTCATTATCAGGATCAAGCCACCCACTTCTTCCATCCAGCCGTGTGATCACCAATCTTGTTCCTGTTATCCTTGATTCACAACAACTATATAATACTTATCTCTAATAAAGAATATTATCTTGTTTCCAAATATTTTTCCCCTTTTAACTCTTCTAAAACAGCACAGTTACTACATTGGTAGCAGAAATAGGGTTTCCATCCTACTTTATCCCCCAAGATTCTGCCTGTGGCCCGTACTTGCTGCGGCCAACAAATCCTTGATAGAATCATGTCTGGCCTTCCTCTAGACTGGACTCTGTACACACCTGGTACCAAAATACCCAATAGCTTCTTCCATTACCAGAACACAGTGATACTGCTCTCTGTCTTCAACGCCCTGTCAGCACAAGGGTTCTTCCAAGAACCTGCCACCATTCCTTGAGCAACCAATGAAAGCACCATGCTAGCCTACTTAGCCCAGAGGTTTCAAAGCGCTGCCTTGGAACCTTTTGCTGGAGCCAACAACAATAATGCTGCGGCATGGATCCAGTCCGCCCAGAGCAAGCTGGCCCAAATGGAATGCCCACAACAATGTCAGATTGCAGAAATCTCCATCTGATTGACTCATGACACTGGTACCTGGTGCAACAAGTGGCACAATGAACACACCAAGAAGAATTGGAACACCTTCAAGCAAGACTTCCTGGCAAGATTTGTGCTGAAGGACACCACACTCATGATCATCCGCCAAGTGAAGAACTTGACCCAAAGTGGCACAGTGAAGGAGATCACCTGTGCTTACAAAGAACTCCGACTATGTGCCCCCTCCAATATGGCCTTTGACACTCCAGCTACCCATTTCATGTACTATGGCACACTCAAGTCACATGTTATGAGACACGTAAGCCTGGATCAAGTGATCAACTTGAAAAGTCTATATTGCAAGGCAGAGAAAGCAGAAAAAACGTCCAACACTCTCCATAAGGCACAAACTGGAAAGAGAGAGCAACCCAAGGGTTCTCACCCAACTGAGTGTTCCAATTAACCACCCCCTGGGAACAACAGCAGTAATTCAAACCACAACCCTGCAAGTTTAAATGGACATAGGAATGGGAACAGCGGCTATTCAAAAAGTACTAATTTCTGTATCACTGCCAAACAGGACAACCAAGACAAGGGAAAAGCCCGGGGAGAGCACTAAGCAAGCCAAGCTCTCTCTGCACAACTCCTGACTTGCCCAACAATGAGTATCAACCCAAGGACGTGGACCAGTGCCCAATGATCCAAGTACCCTCAGAAGACCTGGTACTTTACATCATTGCCAAACATCCAAATAAACTGATGTCTTATCCTTTCTGCTTTTGCAGTTACATAGATTAAGCCCTCCTGGCTTCAGGTGCAGATCAAACCCTAGTCAACAGTTGCTTTGTAGATAAGTTCAAGCTAACCACTAATCCTTTGAAGATTAAAAAAATGGCTTTAGCTGATGAACACTGCATTGCTGTGACACAGGAAACTTCCCCCTTCTCTGTCATGCTAGAGAACCTACTTTCATTATCCAAAGTTCCATCATTGATTTCCCCAAGTTTGACATTATACTGGGACTAGAATGGTTGCAAAATAACAATCCTCATGTAGACTGGGTGACCTCTGTAATGAACATCAAATGTGAAGGTGTCAATCACCAGATCTACCCTGACTCAGTAGACCAGCTCCTATGCAACCATGTTTTTGTACGCATCACAGAGGCCCAGGAAAAAGGAGAACCTTGAGGCAAATGACTGGGACTCTTTCCAGTACAAGATCATACATTTCAAAGATCACCAGGACACCACTACACCTCAAGATTGTGAAATTGTAGCCCATCATCCAGAGATCTTCAAAGAGGCTCTGCCAGGGTTGCCACCAAAGAAACACATCCAGTACTCCATCCAATTCAAAGGTGCTGTACCTAAAATGCAACCCATCTACTTCCTTACCCCAAACAAAGACAACACCCTACATGCTTACCTCAAGGAGTCATTGAAAAAAAGGTATTATCTGCCCCTCACAGTCTTCTTTTGGTGCTGCTGTATTCTTTGTGGCAAAGAAAGATGGCACTCTGCGCTTAGTCACAGACTACCAAGCTCTAAATGAAGTTACTATCAAGAAATTTTACCCACTACCACTCATTGACAGTCTCTTTGATGCCTTGGGTGGCACCACGGTCTTCTTTAAGATTGACCTAACTGCAGGCTATAACCAGATCTGTATCAAGGAGGAAGACATCCCCAAAACAGCCTTCTGCACTAAATATGGTTTGTACAAGTGTATGGTACTCAACTTTGGAATGACTAACACCCCGTCAACCTTTGCAACCTTCATGGACAAGGTGTTTGTCCCTCACATTGACAAGCATGCCTTGGTATACCTGGGAAATATTATTGTCTACAGCCCCTTGGTAGAATGGCACCAAAAGGACTTGGAGGCAGTCTTTGCTACCCTGACGCAACATAAGCTGCTAGCCAAGCCTTCTAAATGCCATTTCTTTTGGAAACAACTGCCCTTCTTGGGACATATAGTTTCAAAAGATGACATAAACCTGACAGCCAGAAAATCCAGGCCATTTGAAAAATGCCACCCCCAAAGGAAAAGTCAGAACTCCGCACATTCTTGGGAATGGTTGCCTATGTACAACAATTCATACCCAACTGTGGTGTCCTGACTGCACCTCTGTCTGCCATAACTGGCACCAAATCTAAGTTTGTATGGACCCCCCAACATGACCTTTGCTTCAGAAATCTTAAGGAGAAGCTCACAACAGCACCCATCCTGCAGTACCCCAAACATGATAGAGAATATCAAATGGAGACAGACACTTTAGACACATCATTGGGGGAGTACTACAAATCAAAAACAATAATAGTGATTTTCTGCCTGTAGCCTACAAATCACGCAAACTGACAGATGGTAAGTGTTGATACCCTATACATGACAAAGAGTTGCTAGCAATTGTGCACTGTATGGTCTAATGGCGTTGTTACCTAGAACGGCAGGAGGAGTTCACAGCCTTGACAGACCACAAGCTGCTTATATACTTCAAAACACAAACAAACTTATCCTGTTGTCAAGCCTGCTGGATGGAACTCCTGGAGAGGTTCAATATGGTCATACAATATAAGCCTGGTCTGTAACTTGCCATGGCAGACACACTCTTGTGCCTATACGTCAGAGCCACAAGAGGTGAGAATTGGCTTGACCCAGACTGGCCTCTCCTGGTGCTCCAGAAAAAAGACAAGGGTTTCCCCCTGGCACCACAGATATAACAAAGGAAACAGTCATTAATAATGAACACTTATTTGCAGACGTGTATGGGAACTTAAATCAAAAAATGGCCAACAGAACCACCATTCTTTATGTCCCCACAAATCAGCAAATTGACACAATCCTGCATTGCCAAAGGGACTTGGGACACACAAAAAGCCGCAACCTCTACAAATTCCTCAAAAACAAAGCATGGTGGCTGACCCTATACCTGGATTTTCTGGAAGTCTTAGACCAATACAAAGTATATGAGAAATTTTCAAAAATTGTGATACCCCACCTAAATCAGTACTACCTATTTGTTTGCAACTACCCTTCAAAGTATGGGGCCTAGACATTGTGGGCCTCATGCCAGGAAAGCACAGTGAGAAAAAAAGACATCATCACCACAATAGATTTTGCCACACAATAGCCAGTAGCATAATCAGTAAAGACACATACAGGCAATGACATACAGTAATTCATAGGAAGAGAAATCATCAGCAAGTTTGGAAAGCCAAAACTCCTGATAACTGAAAGAGGCAAAGAATTGACCTCTGAAGATACCAAAATTTACCTTACCAAAAATGGGGTCCAGCACACTGTGACAACACATTACCATCCTCAGGCCAATGAACGTGTGGAGCAACTGAATGTCAGCCTTGTGCAATCCTTGGCCAAGATCACCGCCAGGAGACCCAAGGACTAGTACAAGCAGCTACTGACTGCATTGCTCATATGCCGGACCTGTGTGAACAGATCCATTGGTAAAATCCCTCTCAAGTTAGTTTATGGAACACAACCCAATATCATCCAAGCGCTATCAGGACCTAAGCTGGAAATGCCAAACAAGGTTACATCTTGCTCAGATCCCCAGGTCATACAGGCCAATAGCAATCAATCAGAAAAAGAAGAAAATTGTCTACAAAAGACCTTTGTCCCCATCAAAGACAGATATGAGGCTGGTGATAAAGTTTTGGTCATGAATACTGACAAAAGTAAATTACAGTCAGAAAAAGTGGGCCCTGCCATCATTTTAAAGGTAAAAAAACAACACTTACCTAATGCAAGGACTTAGAAAACAAAAACAAGACAAAGTCCTCCATCATGATTGCCTCAGGCCCTGAAAAACAAGACAAAAACAACGCAAGACCATCCTATCTGCCACCAAATAACAGCTAGTACAATATGGCGCCTGGGCTCCCAACAACCTCCCTGACAACCTGCCCCCAGAGGGAGCCAACCTTCAGCCAGGGGGGTGTTAAAAAGCAGGCTCAACCCATCAGCAAGGTTCTGAGTAAGCGGGTTTGTGACCCGCAATCTAATTATCCAGTCACTGAAGCCAAGTTAGGAAGGTGACTCAGATTTCCAAATGCAATAACATGAACAGAAGCTGATCCTCCCTGGTGGGTAACTTGTTATGGTGCTTGACTCATTACAAGGATCAAGCCACTCCCTTCACCATCCCACTGTGTGATCTATGCTATCATTTTCCTACTATCCACAGTTCACAATGACTATATAATACATATATCTCAATAAAGAATATTATTTAGTTTCCAAATTTTTCCCCTTGTAACTCTGCTAAAACAGCACAGATAAAACATCTCCTTTATCACTCCCAAATTTTATAAATGAGTATAAATTTCCCTTAGTCATAACCTTTGCCTCAGGTTAAGATTGTTTGACTTGTAATTTAAAGGTGCTTGTTTAGGGTTGAAGCTTGCTTTGTTTCCCTTTTTCTAAGTTTAACATCAGTGATTTAAATATTCAATTTATTGAATGAGTTCTTTTGGCCTCCTTCTTCTCAGCAAAAAATCCTTTACATCAGTACACAGGCCCTGATGCTTAATAGATCAACCCTTCAGTTAATTCCACCAAGTGTCCAGACCTTGAAGTATGTATTTTAGATCAATCTGTCATTATTGAGACTGGCTTTTACTTTGATCTTCTTGAGTTTGATTGATTGAATAAGCTCACAGTTTACTTTTTACACAATATTATGTGACTTAAACCCTTTTTATTTGCAAAAGCTGCCTAGAATTTAATACCTGACAAGCATAAATATCCCAGGGCTTGAATCATTGGCTTATTGTCCTCTCTCAAGAAGCTTCTGATGTCATAGATGGTTCTATCTAGGCCAGAATCAACCCTCCATTAAAGTCAAGAACTAAGGAGGCCAACCAAAAAAGCCCTTAAAAATTATGCTGATGTCAACCAAGCTATTAATCAGAAGTGAGTGGAGCTAAGCTGGTAGCTATTTTGACAAAGGTTAAAAAAGCTGTTTTAAGCCTCCAAACACAGAGACTAGGTAATTTGATGTTCTTTGACCCAAAAATCCAAATATGTTACTGTAAATTCAGAACCCAAAGATAAAAATGCGGGATTTTCAAATTCTTTTGCATGAACTCACCAATTTTATGGAGTGATTTTCATCCTAGAACAACTTACTTTTTTATATAAAAGGATGAAAAATATTCCAGTAAGTTGGTGCGTTTATGCAAAAGAATTTGACAATCCCGCATTTTTCTCAACAGGTTCTGAATCTACAGTATCACAATTCTTTTTGTAATTTTGAATGACAAGACTGCAAAAACTATCTCCAATGATGCAATAATTCAATTTCAAACACCTATATGAGCTGGGTCAGAGCTCAGGACTATCCCAGTATTTTAAAACAGCAAAATTTAAGTTTTTGGTCACAAAAACTCCAAAATCTGGACCTATTAAAAAATCATATGCCTGTACAATTTTCCTGATATGTAGTGTCAATTTTGCAGTGTCTGCAGTCTCCAGGTAGCTTGGTGAGGCCCCTGAGCCTAAAAATTGAGGAAATAGTTGAACTGATTTGCAAACCATTTATTTGTGAAACCCTGATTCATTTCTTCAAATTGCTCATTTTATTATATTTTCCCTACTTTTTCTTGGCTATCTTCTACCAATGCCTTTAATTGGAGTTTACAGCTTGTTAATTTCAAATTGAGAATCACTTTGTGGCTAAATTTTTTAGCATTTGGATTTTTTTCTCCCACTTTATAAACACCTCAGAATTTCAGCAAGGCTCCACCATTATAAGACCTTACAAACTCTAATAAACAGCCTGGGAAGAATTCATTTTAAACTAATAAATAAATAATATGCTTGATAGTAAAAGGTGACATTCAAATATATGGTTTATTTAGCCAATTAAATCAATATTCACAGTGATTAATATCACAATTCACAACCAGAAGTGTGAAGTAACCAATGTTGGTAATATAATTACCACACAGCTAAAAATTTAAAGCCTCATCCCAATACTGAATGTGGCTTGTACAGAATATGATTATCAGGAACCCACCATGCTGAAAATAACTTTCCAACATGATGAATTAATCCAGAAGGATTCAAACCTGTAATCATGAAACCAATTGGCACAGAAACCATGCCTAAATGTACCATTTACCCAATGATTCAATATCTGTCCAATAATGGATTTAAGCAACCCAGGAAGACATATGCACCTAGGTACACAATCAAGAAGGCAGAAGCAAAAGAACAGAAAAGACTAGTAGGAGCAGGACCCGAGGACACGGTTTGAGCTTTCTGGTTAGTGAGAGGGTTTAAGGAAAACAAGGATGCAGTATACCATTTCCCTGGTAAAACAGGAGCCCATTTCCCATTATCACAGTATTTGGTGCTATTCCCAGATCCTGGGCAAGTTTACATTTGCACAGTAGAGTTTACTATTGTAAACAACAAGAATAGAATCATCCATTTGAACCTAGTGTTGTAACTGAATAAATTAGAGTTCAGTATTTGATTGGGGAAGACAACAGTCTAATATAAAGGACAAGAATAAATAGAATAAGGTATCATATATTATAGAATATTGTGGTTAATATACTATATGGGGAAAGCCATAAGGCCACAGGGGGTGACATAGTGGCATGTTCCATGTAAGGTTTGAAGCCAAGTAATAACTTGTGTGGGGATCATAGTGCTTGAATTTGTATTGCTTCTAATTAGGAGAAAGTGCCCACAATTTGATATTGCCATCAGATTGGTTCATGTTGTTAGATATGTCAAGGGGCAACTCATCAAGCGCCCCCTGTGTATTGTAAGATATGTTGGCAGGCAAGTCTGGAAAATCAGTTGCAACAATAATTCCCCAAGGAAGGAAAGGATTAGATGGTCTCATGGAAGTTCTAAAACTTAAAAAATAAAAAAGATATCAGGTTCAAAGTCTTTATTGATTGAGCAATAATTTAAACCAAAGCTTAGAAGAATATATAGATTTGGAAAAATGGGGAAATTAGGAAGTTAAGAGAAAGTTTTTAACTGTTACATTAGGAACTTTGACCCAAGGGGAATCTCTTAACCTTCTCAAACTTATTTCAAACAATTCTCTGTTGATATAACTTACTTATGTGTCTGACTGGAACATAGTGTTGTAGTTGAGGCTGTTTAATTAATAAAAAAAGCTGTAACCTGATTAACAGAGTCTATAGTACTCATATTATAATCTACAGAGACTGGAATGTGATTCAAGCAGTTGGCAACGTCACCAATGGTCTTCAGAGCTTCTGATTGGCTAGAATCACTACAATTGTCAATTTTACACACCAAATTATCTTCAATCTTTGACTTGGAGTTTGTGCTGGGAGGATTAAGCTGGTCTGTGAAGGTTCTGGGTTTAAGTCCTGTATCTGAAATTATTAATGGCTCATTGTTAATTGGCTGGATTAATAAACTCAAATATTGACTAATATGGCCCACAACCATAGTTAAAAAGAATTCATCTTGACCTTTAGTGATGGGATCATAATTTATAATGGTCCTGACAATGATCCAAATCCTTACCAAGATTTTTATGGCCCATCATGACAGGGTAGCTTTGAAAAGTCACGTTTTAAAAGCTTGGATCAATAAATCTACCTCTTGCTGTCAGAAAACCACCTTGATGATCTCCATAGGTACCCTAGATCAAAAGTTATGGTGATTTAAAGAGCCAAGTTCAAAAACTCTGGCAACATGTCCCAAAATGATTGCAAGATTGGATTTCAAATCAAGACAAGCAACAATTAGTGAGCGGGTAAATCCAATCATATCTCAGCTTCCAGTCTTCAGTTTTGGATGTTATTACGCTTGAATGAAAGCCAAAGATAAAGATAATCCTACAAAAGTATTTTGGGATGATCAACTGAGGCAAAGCACAAAGTTTGAATCTGGCCAAAGGAATATGATTAGAATTAGTCAGCTGATATCTCAAACTTTTAGCATGACCCTCCAGATAGAGAGACAAGGACCTTCAGGAATAATGTGGAAGAATATCAAAGACCAATGCAAATGATATAAAAAGAATCCAGTTCCATTTTCCCCATTGTGATCATTCTTGGTCTATATAATAAATAAAGGACTTCTCTTAGACTATAGTTTACATGGACTAGAGTTGGGAGCCCTTGGGCCCTGACAAAGATCAATAACATATTCCTGGTTCAAACCCCTTTAATTTATACCCCAAATAGCATCTGATAAAATTGTATCTTTCTCTTATAAATCTTGATTCCTCTAGACCTTCTCTTAACACTGATATCATCACAAAAGAAAAAATCTAGCACAACATTTAAATCATTCTCAGTAACCTCAAAGGCAAAATCAGCAACAATGCACCTCTCACACCAGACTCATCAAGACAAAAAATTTCTAGATAATCTAACATGACATTCAATGAACCTACTTGGCCTAACATCATTTCCCATTTGACCTGGCAACCACTATTCTATCAGGATACATGGTATACAACCAGTAAATCCTGCCAAAAGAACATATAATTACACTTACACACAAAAAACACTACACAACATTATCCTGTCCACCCATGCCAAGATTAAACCATCAGCTATTCAAATAACATAAGTAATGACAAGAATGTGGACATTGATAGATCTTTCACCAAGCTCAAGAAAGATGTACAGGACTGGATTCAACATTCAGCTGTCAAACTTTGTGCTGCCCATTTCTCCAGAGAATAATGGGTCCAAAAAGCTGATAATGCCTGCTTGAACTTATCAGGCAACTAAAGTGTGTGAACATTGCTTCAATCCAACCTAGCTCCTGCAAGACATTGCATTCCGCTGAAGGGATTTTTTTTGAAAAAACAATGATGTCAATTATGACAGAGCATGTAGAATAGAATTAAAAAACTAAAAATCATAAAATAACAGTATAAAGCTATATAAATATGATCAGCAGTAGAATTTAACCATTAAAAACCACCCAATAACAAGCGCCACCACACCGCCTCAATAATACTCAAATAACCACCACAGCACCCAAGAAAAGCTACAGGTGGCAGTTAGAAAATGTTTTGGGATCAAAGCACTCACCCAACTTTACATTAATCTACACCACACCAACCAGAAATTATCCTGGGCAACACCTTGCAAATATTTTATACGCCAAGGCGCCACCAGGTTCAATTCCCCAAAGTGTGAATCCCATAATTAGTTATATTTCTAAGCAAAAAATACAAGTATGTCCAGGCTAGAAACAAGTGGCCCCAAAGCTACCAAACCCCACACCAGCAAGGGCCACCTGTGCTGGATGAAGAAGAATGCATCCCATTGGTTGACGTGCAATAAGCGCCAGACCTAGATTGCTGGTTGCCCAAAATAGGGACATTCTATTAAATCCCATAAGGTATTGCTAGTAGCTCCAGGAGCTACCCTTGAGAAGGTATAAGAGGAATCAATCTATTTTAATATAGCTATCCCAAAACCTGCAAGTGCTTCTGCGGAATCAGAAGCCATCCTTTAAAAATATTATCTTCCAGTTTTTCTAGCTCTTCATATACAGTACTGATAATATTCCCACATATAACAGTATTCAAGCAAACACTATGTACCCTAAATTACTAGAGAACTGTATCAGTGTTATGCAAAAGGTGCAACATGTACTTTCCACAGGAGAACGGCCATGTAGAAAGCCTTAATGGCAGCCTGATATGAGCACTAGAAAGTATAATGGATGGAGACAAAGTAGACTTGGCCCAACACCTCAAACATTTCCTGTTAGCCTTAAAGCTCAAGCTTATTGAGGGACAGGATAATAGCGGTTTGAACCGACATTTAAGTTTGAACCAGAGAGCCGGAAAAGAGAAACATACCTGGCCCATCATTATTGTAATGGGAAAATAAGCTCAGAGGACACAGTATAGATCTGAAAGCAATAGGACTCAAGGCAAAGCTAGAATTGTAAAAATAACCAAAACAACAGTGGGTGGCTTCAACCTCAAACCCCCTGCCAAGGGAGCTATTGCATAGGTGCTGGGTCCCAGCAGGAAGGAGTTGGACCCAGACCATAATGGCTTAGGAGAAAACATTCAAACCATGCCCACTGTAGCACCCTCCTAGTGGAGCTCAATAAGGGCAATATGAAATCATAAGGGAGTACCACAGAGGTTGCCGCAGAGCTAGAAGGATGAAGCAATCTACCCTGCTCACAATGTTGTATCATATTCAGTTACTGATGCTTGGGAAATTGTTTGGTGAGAAACAGGCTGGCTACTAACTAGTTGGCAGCAACCCTGCCACACCCTCTTGTATTATACTGGTATTGAACCTTTTATCCCTTATAAGGCTTAAGACATTTTAAATAACATTTGCTGCTGTATCAGAGCCTGAGCTTAACTATCACCAATAGCTAATTTCCCCAGGGTAAGAAATTTAAAGCTAGGATTGCAGCAATAGTACTTACTGATGAGCCTATACAGGAGAAGATTGGATTGCTAAAATTAATGAGACTGTGAGAGTCTTTTAGCCAATTATATGGAAAGGAGATGATAAATGCTTTATGTTTAAGAGAGATCAGTCCATGATTTTTAATCATAGAATATCTGCCAAAAATTAAGATTCTGAAAGCTGGAACCAAGGGTTTCTGGTTGACACTAGTTTGGGCTGAAGAAGTTCATTTTTGTGGAAATATAGGGGACCAAAGATGGTAAAGGAGAAACAGTGATTGAAAAAGAGTTCCTAGTAAAAATATTGACAAAATAGGAATTGTCAATTGATTTTAAATCCTTGGTCCTGGAAGTTATATGAGGAACACTACCTGAACAAGCTCCATGACTTCCATGGCGTACATTGGCAGCATGAGGCTTGTCATGATACTATATAACACCCTTCTTCTATATCAAATAAAGTATTAGTCTCTTCTTAATTTACCCCTATTTAAATTCATATACTTCCAAGAAGTATGTACTAGACAACAACTACATACAAATAGTCAAAGGATCATCAAGCAGTTTCTACCAAGAGCTTACTTCCTGAAGATCTGTGTTGTGAATGCTGTCATTCACTATGTTTTTATTTTGCCTTCAATGGGTTATTTGGGGACAAATATCTCTCTTTTGCTTTTGCCCCTCGAAATGAGTTTATGTCCAAACTGGGAAATACAATTGTTTGGTTTCCTGACTCTGCACAACTCACTCACCCCACTCATGATTGTGACAAGTGATACTACTGTACTGGTATTATTTTGTGGTATCATGAACCACTATATAATACATTCCCTATTTTCCAATAAAATTAAGTTCTATTCACATTTTTGTCTTTATGTCTTCAATTATTTTGGTGCCTCTCTCTAGCCACAACTAGTAGAGATTATTTATTCAGAGCCACAAGGTAATCACATAGCCTTCCCTGCTATCTAATTAAGACTTAGTACTAATCCAATCCTAAGGTTAGGATTCCCTGTTGTGTGTCTGTGCCGCGCCTCAGAACACAACAAAAATGGTGCTCGCTACAGGGGCTGTAAGCCACTTGGTTATCCCTTTTGCATCTAAATTTTTGGGCCCTTTGCCTCCTCCTATACAAGAGCTGACTTCACCTGAAATTACCAGTCCTCCTATTGAGGAAGACATCACAGACCCGCCTATTTTCCCCACTGTACTGAACCTTGGGAATGATCCCTGCCTAGTGGCCTACCCTTTGGACACCCCTGACTTGGAACAAGTCATGGCAGTAGCCCTTGGAATAGCCTGTGATAGAGCCATCCCTTGCCTCTAATTACAGTTCAGCTGAGCAGAATACTACAAGTTGATTGTGGCTCCGCAATTTACACATCATTTACTCTCAGCGGCTGGTTCTGCTGAGCATCTATTGTCTTCCTTTGTACAACCTGCCTTAGCCCATCATGAAATGGTGTTAGGGCTCCACGTTCAGGAGATTTCATCTCTACAAGCAGCCATCACTCATCACTGGGATCAGTTTGTGGCCTAACAACAGTGGATCCACTCCTTTTTTCCTTGGTATCAGACAATCAGCGCAACTCTGTCACCTCCCAGACCCGTTTGGTTAATTCTATTGAACAAATGTGCCAGTCCATCCCTGAATACGCCAGGGAGCGTCTACATGAGTTTCACCAGTTGGAACAGTCCTGACAAGCCCAATTAGATTCCAGCTTGAACACCTATCTCACCAATTTCCATACAACTTGTACAGCAGCTTAATGCGTTCAGTGCTTACTCCTTTGAGCACTGAAACAGGTAGCGGACCTTGATACTAAAGGCCTTTATGAGCTCAGTGAAGAATTCAATCAAGAGAGGGTTGTCACTGCTGCTGTTATTGCCAAGCTTCAGACTCAAGTGAATGAATTATCTACGGCCGAGCCAGGTGCTCTGCCTTCTCCCCCATCTGACAATTTGGTGGATAGAGAGCAGAGACTATGAGATGCCATTTGAGAGCTTCAAGCATCTTCCTACAGCCAAAGACACCCTACTGAAGCTCCTCAGCCTGATCCTTAGGTGCTTGCTTTGACAGTCTCAAGTTGCTGAGTTATAGACAAGAGCTTGCTGCCCTACGCAAAATGGTGGCAACTGCTGCTAGTCCAGTTGGAGGTATAGATGAAGATGGCTGCTGCCCTGGCCTGTTAAGAGCCCCTCAAATTCAATGAACTAGAGAGTTGATTGCTCTAGCTAATAAGGTGGATCATTTGAAGCAAGACCACACCAAACTAGACAGGGATATGCAAGAAATGAGTGAAAGAATCAACTCAGTAAATGACAGCTTTGCCCCTTGCCTCTTAGTGGGACCTTCCCTTACTTGTTGACTGGCTGAGCTCTCCACAGTAGTAGCAAGCCCAGGGCCAACGCCTAGATGTTACTGAGCAACAGACCACTCTAGCTAATAATATAGGCACCCACACTGCTAAGACCCTGACTACTCTTGACAAAAGTATTTGTCAGCTGTGGGCCAGACAGTCCCCCCACTGAATCTGAAGCAGAATTCTCCCCATGCACATAAATGTACTCAATAGCAATAATGGTGGTCCAACTCCAGAAGCACATTTAAAACCTATCTTTAAGCAATTCTTTGACCCAAAAACCTCGGCCATTGCAGCTTTATTAACTATTTATGAAAACTGCCATGAGAAGAGCCTCTGATGAGGTTAAAAAGAAAAACATTTTAACCTGTCTGCACCCAACCTGCCAAGAGGTGGTAGTGCCAGAGCTGCCCACTATTGAGACTTGGGAAGATATGAAGCAGATTCTGATTGATGAGTATGGTGGCAACCTTAGTTTGGAAGTGAAGAAGGACACCTTCATGCACATTGCTTTCAACCCTAAGGAGACTCTATCTGAATTTTCAGATAGATTTTACATGGAGGGACAACAACTGATAACAAGCAGACAATTGATGGCCCACAAAGCTTACATAGCTTTCACTCAAGCCCTCAAGGTTAACCAGCTTCGTGTGCCTCAATTTCAAAGCCCATAATGCCATGCTTTCCTCTATGAAGAGCATAAAGACGTTGTTGCAGGATATGCACCTTGCCCATTCTGGAGCAGTTGTGCGGGAGAATTGTGCCGCCTCTAATTCTGGTTTGTCTTCCTGTGGCCCTCACATCCTTACAATGAACTTGCAAAATCCTCCCAGACGTCAAGGTTGCCACAACTGTGGCCAGATAGGTAATCATTCTCAAGTCTTCACCAATCCTTAGGTTGAAGGAGCTGATCTCAAGGAACAGGCGGGAAAAGAACAGTCAACCTAGAGGCAGAGACACTCTTGGTTGACAATTCTTCCCAGTCTCCTTAAATCCCTCCCTCTATAGCCAACTCTGATCCTGCTGAAACCAAGGCTCCTCCTATTCTGCTGTTATTTCACAATATCTCTGAAAATTATGGCTTGGACAATTATGATGTTGATGACCCTGACACTTACAGGTATTCACTTCTTGCTGTCCCCAAAATGATTTTTGTCCCCTATAAGTTACGCTCTGGGAAGACTACACCAACTGCTAAACCTTTGTCTGAGGCTAAAGAGGTTGTCCCCCACCCATACCTCACTCAAACAAAGAGGTCTCCTGTGCTAGTATAGTCATCCAAAGAAGCTGCTGAAGTTGCTAATGCTGTATTTAAGAATGTGTCAGTTTTGCTTCCTCTCCAAACTGTCTATAAGGAGTTTCCAGGCTTGAGATGCATGATTGAAAAGTGGGACAAAGAGCTAGCAGAAGCTCAAGACATCTTGGCTGTCCTTCCACCCTTTGATTGTACTACCACTTGTGTGGAAATATCCATCCAAAAGGTGAAAATCAAGGCTGTCTTGAATACTGGATTACCTGTTAACATTGTCTCCTTGAAGTTTGTCAAGAATATCAAGCTCTCCCCCAACCTTAACTATCACCAGTTGTATGGTACAGCTGGGCTATCCATGACTTGCGCCATAGGGGCTTATTCTGCTCTTCCCATTTGGTTTGGCAAGCTACTCTTAGCTGCACCTGCTGTTGTCTTGGAGAATGAGAGCTATGATATCCTAGTTGGTACCCAGTTCCTTAGGGAATATAATGGAATCATCAACTTGAAGGATGGTTACCTCTCTATCTTGGGGTACATAGTCTCTCTAATCTTTGAGGAGTCAGTTAAAGTTCCCAGGAAGCGCCTCAAGACATTTGCCTTGGAATATCCCACTGGTGTTTTCACTTTAAAATACCGTACTCACTCCTCCAACATAGAAGTGTCTGCCTATGGCTTGTCCTGCGTCTGAGGGGATTCCTCTACTGGCTACTTCTGCTATAACCATTCCCCCCTGGCTCTCAAGCCATCTTGGACTCCCAAATATTGTATGAACTACCTGAGCGTACATTCCTGGAGTTATTTTCCCCTCCCTTGCTAGGTTGCAATGACCTTACCTCTGCCCTGGAATCCTAGATGTCTCCTATAAAGACCCTGATTCAATTGCTGGTAGCCAACCTAACTGCTCTTCCCAAACATATGTCTAGAGGGCAGGTTGTTGGTTATGGAAAATTACTGAATGCTCCTGATGTCCTGTCACTTCATCCCTTTGGTATGTTCCAGGATTTTAACCTACCTGAAGACAAGCCCTGAGTCCTATCTTTGTTTACGGCGCAAGTCTTCCCACAACTATCCCTGGTTTAACAGAAGGAGATGCTTGATTTTCTAGATCAATTTTCAGACATCTTTGCTAAGGATAGAAATAATTATGGTCTAGCCAAAGGCGTTATCCAACAGATTGATACTGGAGACGCTCCCCTCTTCCGCGCTAAACCATATTGCTGCAGTTAAGTGGAGGAGGCTCAGGTGTCTAAAGAGCTCAAACAACTGCTAGACGCTGGGCTACTGGCTTCTTCCCAAAGTCCTTGGGCTCCCCCTGCTCATCTTGAAGAAGAAGGATGGAGGTCATTGTTTTGTGATGGACTATTAATAATTGAATTCCTTAACCAAGAGGGATTCCTATCCCTTGCCGTATATTGATGATGTACTCTGCTGTCTTGGAGGCTCTAAGTTCTTCTCTGCAATGCATCTGGAATTTGGATACTGGAAAGTTGAGCTTTTGCCTGAGGATTGACAAAAGGCCACACTCATTACATCCAAAGGGCTTTTTGAGCCTACATGTATGCCGCAGGGATTCTGCAATGCCCTGGCCACCTTCCAACAAGCCATGGACTCCATCCTCTGTAACTTGAAGCTTGTCATGTGTCCTAGTATACTTAGATGACATAACAGTCTTCAGCGCTACCTTTACAGACCACCTGGATCACCTCAAAGAAGTGTTCATAAAGATTCAAGAGGCTGGCCTTAAACTGAAACCCTCTAAGTGTGCCTTTTTTAAAGAGCGTCTTGAATTCCTGGGCCATGAGGTAACCCAGACAGGGATTTTCCCAATGACCAAGAAAGTTGAAGCCATCAACAACATGCTTCCACCCACCAGCCTGCAAGAAGTACAAGTCTTTCTGGGCATGATGGGTTACTACAGACAGTTTATCCCTGACTCTACTGATACAAGTGAACATTTAGTCCATTTGTTACCTAACGTCCCTTTTAAATGGACCAATAGCCAGCAGCAAGCTTTTGAGACCCTCAAACAGAAACTCAAGGAGGCTCCCATCTTAGTGTATCCTGACTACAATAAGGAGCTCATCCTATACACTGATGCTAGCAACCTAGCTATTAGAGCCATCTTGGCTCAACTAGATGATGAGGGTGTGGATCATCCTGTGACTTATACTTCTTGTGTCCTGAACAAGCATGAGGAGAACTACAGTGTTACAGAGAAATAATGCCTTGCTGCGTTGCATGCAGTCAAACAGTTCCACCATTATGTGTATGGCGCTCATTTCACTGTTGTCACTGACCATGCTTTTCTTAAGTGGTTACAACAGTTTAAGGAGCCAGAAGGACGGGTAACTAGGTAGGTTGGCTCTCTCTCTGCAAGGGTATGACTTTACTGTGCTACATTGCCCTGGGATTCAACATCAGAACACTGATGGATTATCCAGAATGTCCATCCTTGCTCTACACCCTGCTGAGGCTGACTGATTGTATGAACTAATTGGATATCCTTCCTCTTGGGAGAGCGAGACAGAAGAACTCCAATTAGCCCTGTCCAAACTATCTGAGGACACACTCATTTGTGACAATCAGCTCTACAAGAAAGTACAAGACCATTGCCTGCCTTATGTATGGTCTAGTCTTTGCCCTTTGTTGGTGCTTCAAGCTCATAAAGAGACCGGGCATGGGGGCATTTCCAAGACCTTTGACTGGCTCCAGAAAAATTATTTCTGGGAAAACCTTTGTCTTCTGATTCCAGACGTCATAGCTAGTTGCCACGGCAGCCAGCTCCAGCAACCTTAAGCTGCCTCTCACAAGTTAAAGCTAGTTCCCCCTCAACATGCCTTTCACACTATCAGCATTGACGCTGTAGGGCCTCTCCCCCGCTCCTGTTCTGGTTGCTGCTTCATCCTAATTTCTGCTGATCACTTCAGCAAGTGGGTAGAAGCTTGCCCTACTAAGGACATCACCACTTAGACAACTTCTGCCCTCCTGTTACAAGATGTTTTCTACTGCCATGGCTGCCCTCAAGTGTCTGCTATCTGATAATGGGACTAACTTCAACACCAAGTTGGTAACCTCTGTTATTAAAGCCTTGGGGTCTCACAATCTTTCTCTGCCCCCTATAACCCTTCTACCAATGGGGCAGTTGTGCATGCCAAGTTGATACTGGTTTCTATCATGAGGAAACTCACTTACTCTGACACTGCAAACTGGGATCTATACTTACCCACTGCTCTCTTTGCTTATTGCCTTAGCAAGCATTGTGTCACCAGGCACTCCCCTTTTGCTATGCTGTATGGTCATGAAGCCACTACCCCTTTGCTCCTGGGGCCCCCTACTCTCCTCTGATAAGGCTATGAGCCCTGATGAGCACATCAAAGATCTAGTCAACCACATAATTGATATACAGGCCACTGCCTACATCTCTGCATATAAGAACTAAGATGCTTGAGCTCTCCCATGATAATGCTGGGCACTCCCCCTTGCCTGAGTTTAATGTTGGGGACCATGTCCTTTACTATCAGCATAGAGTTAGGAGGACATGCACATAAGCTAGACTAATTGTGGTTTGGACCTTTGGAATTGACCTTCAAGTGAGGATCTTAGTACACTGCTAAAACTCCTCTCTAGTGGTTGACCTTTTGCCTGCAGTGCATGCTAAGTTCCTCTGCAAATACTCACCCCCTAAGGCCAATCTAGAGGGGGGGCAATGTCGTGAATGCCGCCATTCACCATGCTTTAATTTTGCCTTTGATGGGTTATTTTGAGGACGAATCTCTCTCTTTTGCTTTTGCCCCACAAAATGAGTCTGTTATGTCCAAACTGGGTGTCATGTTTGGCCAGGGGACGACACCGGAGGACACGGCGGGAAACATAGAAAGATCAAGGCAAAGCAGCCGGTAGCCCAGGACAAAAAAGGGCCAACCATCCTGGAAAACAAGAGAAAAGCCTTTGGCAGAAAGGACAGGAAAAGCGAAGAAAAAAGCCAACACAAATGTGGAAAACTTGTCTTTATTAGGAGAAGATCTACTTTAAATAGTGACAAGAGGCAGTGATCACTCAATAGGAAGACAGAGTGGCTGAGGGGCACATGGGAGAGGCACCAGGATCAACCACAGACAGGTAAAACGGAATGGGTGGAATGAACCAGACCCATTGCGGAAGGCAAGGAATTCTGGACTTGAAGCAAAACCACAAACCTTGCAACTACAATATTCGAAGGGCATATCAAAATAGCATTAATAGAGCAATTTAGACACTGGGAAATACAATTATTTGGTTTCCTGACTCCTTGCACAACTCACTCACCCCACTCATGCTGGTGGCAAGTGATCCTACCGTCCTGGTATTGATTTGTGGTATCATAAACCACTATATATTACATTCCCTTTTTTCCAATAAAAATTAAGTTATATTCACATTTTTGTCTTTGTTTCTTCAAGTACTTTGGCGCCTCTCTCTAGCCACAACTAGTAGAGATTATTCATCCAGGGCCACAAGGTAATCACATAGCCTTTCCTGCCATTCTAACCAAGACTTAGTACAAATCCAATCCTAAGGTTAGGATTCCCATTGTGTGTCTGTGCCGCGCCTCAGAACACAATAATCTGTGTGGTGCTCAAGGGTTGGAGGGATGGTTTGAGAGAGCTGAGCAACTGGAAACACAACAGGACTATTATCTCTACCAAAAGAACCCTATTTTTGAGCTCTGAAAGTAGTCTAAGATGTGTAAGTCAATTGTTGTGTATGTGTATAATTCTTGTTTATTGGGGACCCCTGGGTGTCTTTTTATACTTGGAGGGGAGGAGGGAAAAGAAAGGGGAGCAGCTGACTAGGGTCTAGACTGTCAGGCAATGAGCTTATCTTGGAGGACTAAAACATACTGGGGAATATTCAGGAGGGAATGGGTTGGATTGGGCAAGAAGGAACATTTGGGCATGTGATCTGAAGTCAGGTGGCACAGCACATAGTAGGGCTGTCTCTGGGGAATTGAGTGTAGAATAAGGTTCAGGCTACTCCTTTCAGGGGTCCCACTTTGGCAAAAAGAGGGGCGGAAGACCTACGATACATAAGGGCACAAGCGAGGGCAAAAGAGCACGCGGCAGCGCAGAGCGCGATGGGAAATTGTCATATAAAACCCCAATGTGTCACCAACACCAATGAAAACCCACCGATGGGTCACCTCGACGCATCTGCGGCTAGCCGCAGGTGCATTGATAGTCTATAATCGGAGGCGACGCTATGTAATTTGGAGGGTACCCCGATGATAATAACAAAAAAGGCAGCAGTCCCTATATTTCCAAATAAGGAAGCATCCAAATAAGGCAATACTAGGAAGGGCTCCCAGCACCACAATCTGCCTTAATAGGAGTAGGTGCTTTTAGATGGGGATATCTTGCAATGTATGGCCAGATAGAGAAATGATCCAATTTTGGCGTTAGTGATTGTGACTTGGCTAATAAGATGAAACATGATCCTGCATGTGATATCCTCTGAAGCATGCTCCCAAATCCTTACCAAGATCTATACCAAAACCCTGATTCACATCCCTCTACTTTATACCACTGATGATGTTTCAATAGAAACTTATATTTCTCTTATAAACCTTGCTTCCCCTAAGCCTCTGCTCGGGAAAGGCAACTCATTATCAGTTAGCTGTTGAATCTTGTTAACAGAAAAATGGGCCACTCTACTAGCTTTTCAGCCATGGTACTGGATTTAAGATATCTTTGGCGATGGATCGAACTCAAGGGAGCCGAAAGGGAAAGGCTGTGATAGAAGGTACATATCTTTTGCCCAGCTTTTGGGTTTGGGGGCGAGTAGTGATGGTCAGCAAGCGGGATATATGTTTTAAATGAAAATGGAGGTGCGATTTAAAATGGTATAACCGGCAGTGAGGTAGGCACATTCTGCTGGAGCAGGGGTATCGATGATCAGCTGAAGTTTGATCGGTTTGGTGGATGGGGCTGGTTCGGTCATGCCCCGAGCAGCTGTGGTCGGTTTCTGGTTCTGGGTCGCTTGTTTTAAAAATCAATTTCATCATGTTTAAATATATGATACTCTGGTTTGGCTGTAACGGACTAGGGCCGAAGCTAGCCCGCGCTGAGCTGGAGCATCCCTAATCGGAACTTACGATCTTCTTTAGCTTAGCATCCTCCAATGATTTTGTTGAAATTGATGTAGTGGACCTAAATTAGGTGGTCGGTAAAATGTGCTTTCAGTAGGATTGCCCGCTTCAATAAAGATTTGCGGGGAAATAAGGTAAACATAAGCATTTATATTTAGCATTTGTTTTTTAAAGATTTAAGCCCGTGTGCGGTGGCAGGGATGGAATTTGACGGTTAACGCAAGTAGAGCAAGATAATTGAAAATTAGGAAGATTTTGAAATACCTTTTGAACCCTTAAAAATGATCATTGAAATCAGGGCTGACAGATTAGTTGTATACACTTTAATTGCGGCTGATTCCAATGGTTTAAGAGTTGATTAGATTGCAGGGTGGGATCATCATGGGATGTGAAATCTTGGATGGAAATGAGTTGCTCGTATCCGAATGGTCAAACTAGGGCATTTGTAACGAGCGATCTTCCAACAGCTCTGTTCAAGTAAATATACGTTGACGGTTGGATGCGAGGGGTTTTCATGATTCGTATCGAGAAGCTGAATGATAGCACTCTGCAAGAGTCCAGCTCCCATGGAACGGATGAGTCCGAGACACTTTCGGCCACCAGGCTGGGGCAGCGAGTTTTCTCGGTCAAGTTCCAAATCCTGGTGTTCTGGTTGACGTTGGGATACATGACATGCTCCTCGCTCACCTTCATCACAGGTAAGGCTCATTGCTGCGTCTAACAAACAGGGGTCCTTGACCATAGCAACCGGGTGGTCTTCTACGGCAAGGACGAGTACGTGATCGAGGCGTTGAACTTTGGGAAGTTGTGCATGTCGGTGGTGTTTCTGGTGGAGATCCTCTTGCGCATGCGCGTTGAGGGAATCCGGTATTGGTTAAGCGTATGGAGCATACTCGACATGTCGGTTGTGGTGGCTTGTATGATAGTTGAGCTCTTGGCAACCTTTTTGAAGAATGTGAGCTATATCCGCTATGACTGGCTCTTCATGAGCTTCCGCATGTGGTATGCGGTTCGGATGATTCGGATTGTCGGGGTGCTGAAGGGAGTGCGTGAAGACAAGCTGCTTGTGAATGATGTGCAGCTCCTTTTAAAGTGCAAGGAGTACGTTCATAATCGGCAAAGTGAAAGTCACAAGATGGAACAGGACCTATCGCAGATGCAGCGAATGATCAGGCTTACTGAAGCTGAGAAGAGGATGGAGCAGAAGGTGAAGGACTCCACAACTTTAACGGACGATTCCTCATCCTGGAACTCAATTGTTCCCCAGAACACGTCCATCCGACTAAAAAGCCCCTCCATCACTAAAGCACTATCTTCAAGCTCTTTAAAACGCAAAAAATAATTAAATCCACAAGAACAAATCCCTCCAAACAACAATCACACACTGCAAACATCCCCCAATATTCTTTATCTCGCATTGTATTTGATCCAATAGCTTAGAACCTCAGTTCAAAATTAAGACTTTAACCATTAATCTACCATCCTCCCTATTTAAGCTACAGTTTGCATCCAACCTCGCCAGATGAACTCCCCAGTATCATCTTTTAATAATCTGATTCAATCATATACCACGTTTAAAAACCATTATAAATTTTAATAACCACGCTAATCAATCACTCTATCAAATTCAACCACTGTTGTAACTGTGCTAGAGTTACAGAAAAGAGGATGGGAAAATCAAAGAAGAATATCTTTACTGAAAGAGAAGATAATCCTTCTATACCTCTCTGAAGATAGTTATAACTCAGAGTGGGATAGGTGGAGAAATAGTACCCCCACTCAGACAGCATTGATGAAGAAAATAAGGGGACAATGGGTGGCGCCATCAGAAGATAGACAATATTTGGGGCAAAAAGATGCACCCTCAATTGTTGTTCTGTTAACCAATTTTCTGTCATTTTTATGGAAAATTGGATAACAGAACTCGTTTTTAAATAACTTTTATGGCCTTTCTTTTGATTGGCTTAGCTTTGCACATACTTAATCGCGCTTAAACCATCTGTTGAAATCTCACCGGCAATTTCCCGCCATATGACCAAATCTAATTTTTTGCTTTGTTTTATCATAAGAAACAAAAATAAAATTCTATATATATATAACTTAATACAGATTAAAAAACAACCTTATAATATGCCAACCCCAATAAATTCAAGCTCACATCTAATTCACATTAATAAGAAATTCATTTCAATTATTGGTTCTATTTTTTATTTTTTTAAAATTTAAATAAGGAAAAAACACTGTTTTACATTAGAAAACAACAAGCTAAAATTATTTTCTTATATTGTCAGAACAGCAGGCTCAACCTGCTAGCAAGGTTCTGAGTAAGCAGGTTTGTGACCCACAATCCAATTATCCAGTCACTCAAAGCCAAGCTAAGAAGTTGACTCAGATTCCCAAATACAACAACATGAACAAAAGCTGATCCCCTACAGTGGATACCTTGTTTTGGCACTTGACTCATTACAAGGATCAGGTCACCCCTTCACTATCCCACCTGTGATCAACATTATCATGTTCCTGTTATCCACAATTCACAATGACTATATAATACTTATCTCTCAATAAAGAATAAAATCTTGTTTCTAAATATTTTTACCCTTGTAAATTTACTAAAACAGCACAGTTACAACATTGGTAGCACAGGTAGGTTCTCCATCCTACCTTATCATAAAAATTCTGCCTGTTGCCCGTACTTGCCACGGCCAACAAATCCTCAATAGAATCATGACTAGCCTTCCGCTAGACTGGACACCATACACGCCTGGTACTGAGATACCTGATGATTATGTCCTTTACCAGAACATGGTGATCCTGCCCCCTGCCTTTGCGCCCTGTTGGCACAAGGGTTCTTCCAAGCACCCACCACCATCCCTTGAGCGACTTAGGATAACATCATTCCAGCCTACGTGGCCCAGAGACTTTGAAGCGCCACCTTGGAACCTTTTGCTGGAGCCAATAACAATAACAACACTGCAGCATGAATTCAATCTGTCCAGAGCAAGCTGGCCCAAATGGAATGCCCACAATAGTTCTGGGTTGCAGAGATCTCCATCCAATTGACACATGACACTGGTACCTGGTGGGACAAGTGGCACAAGGAACACACTGTGAAGGATTGGGACCCCTTCAAACAGGACTTCTTGGCAATATTTTTGCTGAAGGACACCTCACTCATGATTGTACGCCAAGTAAAGGATCTAACCCAAACAGGCACAGTGAAGGAGCTCATCTGAGCTTACAAGGAACTTCAACTATGTGCCCCCTCAGATATGGCCTTTGACACTCCAGCTACCCACCTCATGTACTGTGACGCCCTCAAGTCACATGTAATGAGACACGTAAACCTGGACCAAGTGACCAACTTGAAAAGCCTGTATCACAAGGCAGAGAAAGCAGAACAAACGTCCAACACTCTCCACATGGCGCAAACTGGAAAGAGGGAGCGACCAAAAGATTATCACCCAACTGGACGCTCCAACCAACTGCCTCCTGGGAACAATAGCAACAATTCAAACCACAATCCTGCAGGCTCAAATGGACATGGAAATGGGAACAACAGCCAGTCAAACCAAACCCATTTCTGTATTGCTACCACTCAAGACAATCAAGAGGAGGGAAAGGCCTGGGGAGATCACTAAGCGAGCCAAGTCTCTTCCCACAACTCCTGACTTGCCTAATAATGAGTACCGACCCCAGGAGGTGAATCAATGCCCAATGATCCAAGTAACTGAGAAGACCCAGTACTTGACACCATTGTCAGGCATCCCAATAAACTGATGCCTTACCCTTTCTGCTTTTGCCGTTACACAGGCTCAGCACCCCTGGATTCAGGTGCAGATCAAACCCTAGTCAACAGTAGCTTTGTAGACAAGTTTGAGCTAACCATAAACCCTTGCGGATTAGGAACATGGTCTTAGCTGATAAACATCACATTGCCGTGATAATTGAAACTGCCCCCTTCTCTTTAATGCTAGAGAGCCTGCATTCCACCATCCAGGGCCCTGCCATTGATCTCCCCAAGTTTAATTGTGCTGGGGTGGGGCTGGTGGCAAAGGAACAATTCTCATGTGGACCAGGTGTCCTGCTTGGCTCCTGGGAACGACATCCCAGAGGACCTGGCAGGGCATCTCTAGAGCAAAAGGTCTGAGGTTCCAAGCTCAATTTCCTGGAATATGGGATGAGAACTCCTTTTGGCAGAAGGAGGAAAAGCTTGAAGATTATTAAAGCCAACCCAAATGTGGATAGACTTGTCTTTATTAGGAGAAGTGATTCTACTTAAATAGTAGACAAGGGTTATGATCACTCAATAGGTATGCTACAACTGAACTGATTAGAGTTCAGTGTTTGAATTGGGGAAGACAACAGTCCAATATAAAGGACAAGAGTGAATAAAATGGGGTATCATTAATTATAGAACATTGTGATTAATATAATATATGGGGAAAGCCACAATGCCACTTGGGGGTGGCATAGTGGCAGGTTCTATGTAGGGTTCAAAGCTGAGGAATAACTTGTGCGGGGATCAGCAGGTCAAACTGATAGCGCTCCTAATTAGGAGAAAGCGCCTGCAGTTTGATATTGCCATCAGATTGGTTCATGTTGTTAGATAGGTCAAGGGGCAACTCATCAAGCGCCCCCTGTGTATCTTAAGATACATTAGAAGGCAAGTCTGGAAGCTTGGTTGCAACACCCCCTTGCCCCCTGCTTGTTGTCAGACACCAGGATCAGAGTCTGCGGAAAATCTGGGAAGGTCCACACGGACAACTTTGGTGTGGGGATGGCACAGAAGGGGCGCAAGCAATTGTGGTGGAGCTTCTTGGTGTTTCCTTGGGCATCTTCAAGTTGATAGGTGTGATTATCATAGACTGCGGCTATCTTGAAGGGCCCCAGATGGTTGGGTTCCAATTTGGCTGAATTGGAGTTGAGGGTGTAGACGGGGTCACCTACAGCGTATCTGACTCCAAGGTGCTTTGTCCCGCGCTCAATTTGCTTGTGTTCAATTTCTTGGGATTTGGCACACCACTGGCTCAGGGATGGAGTTGTCAACAGGGGGGTTTCTCAGGAACTGTGGATTGCAACTTCCCTTGTTCTACTCCTGTCAAGCTGCCAGGTGTCCCAAAGGCCAGGGCGCTGGGGCCAAACCCAGTACCTCTGTGATTCTTACTTGCAAGATAAGTAGAGCAGTGGGCAGGTGTTCAATCCATGTGGTTTTGGGGTGCTCCTGGGAGAGCTTGGCAATCAGTTGGACCAGTGAACCATTTAATTGCTCTACGCGCCCATTGGCTTGCGGATGATAGGGGGTCGTGACTATTTTTGGAGGGCATTCTTGGCGCAGTACACCTTCATGACATGTCCAACAAGTTTGGGGCCACCATCTGTGATGAGACGTTTAGGTCGCCTAAAGCGGGCCACAATTTCCTTGCCAACAAAGAAGGTGATGGTGGTGGTGTGGTTAGTAGTTGCCCATGCTACTGGCCAGCAGGTGAAGTAATCAATGGCTGTTATGATGTACTTTTTCCACAGTCTGTCTTCAAGGAGGGGCCCAACAATATTGAGGGCCCACTGCTTGAAGGGTTCCATGGCTTTAATAGGCAGGACAGACTTGGGGGGTGAAGGTTTGGACATGTTCTTTTCACACAGCACACATTTTTTGAGGAGGTCCAAGATGTCTTGGCGCATACACAGCCACCAAACCTTACGTTTCATGATCTCAAAGAGGTTATTTCCTCTAATGTGACCCAAGGTGCAGTGGTAATGTAGTATGGTGTTGTCTTGTTGTGTGGTGGGAATGTAGGGCGTCTTTTTCACCTGTCTCTGCCCAGAAGCAGACATTGCCAGGATTGGTGGTGAATTGACTTTTATTGTCCTTTAGCTTGGAGATGGTTACCAAATTAAGGCCTTTGTAATGGGTTGCTTTGGGACAGAATTAAAGCATTGGCCAATCTGGATCCAGACCATCTTCTTAGGTGATGGACGCTATGTAGAGCCTAGAGAGGGCATCTGCTGTGACAAGTTTCTTCCCAGGCTTGTACTTAATGCACAATTGGTAGGGGGATAGGCGCTTGACCCAGCCTGCTTGGCAGCGTGTCAGATGGGACTGTTTGTTGAAGTAATGGAGTGACTTGTGATCTGTCAGGACGCAGGGTGGAAAGGTAGCCCCTTCTAGGTAACAGTGCCATTTCTCAATGCAGTGTATAATTGCCGCTAATTCTTTATCATGTATGGGGTAGAGTTGTTCTGAGTTTGTGAGCTTCCTGGACTCATATGCCACGGGAGAAAGACACCCTCATTGGTTTCTACCCATAGCACGCCCCCTATGGCCCTGTCAGAGGCATTTGTCTTGAGTTTGTATTGTTGGTTTTGATTAGGAAACTGTAATACAGGCACAGTTGTAAGTCTTTGCTTCAGTGTCTCTAAAGCTTGATCTCTGACAGGAGTCTAATGGAAGCTTTTTTTAGTATTTGGGAGCTCAGTGAGGAATGCAATTAGTTCCCTGCAATTGAGAATAAACTTGAACACGTAGGCAACCATGCCTAAGAAGGTACATATCTGACCCACATTGGTGGGAGGTGGCATGCTTGTGATTGCCTTGATTTTGGAAGGGTTGGGCTTTATCCCTTGGGCAGAGATGGTATTCCCAAGGAACAATAGCTCTGACTTAAGGAATTTCATTTGTGTCATAAATCACGCCATTAATGCTATTTCAATATGGCCTTCAGATAATGATAGCTGCAAAGATTTAGCTGGTTTCACTTTCTAGTTCAAGAATACCTTGTCTTCTGTAAATGGGTCTGTTCCAATATCCACCCATTCCAGAACACCATACCTTCCCTTGTCTGATCCTGGTCTAACCTCATCCCAATGTGACCCCCTCAGCCACTCTGTCTTTCTAATGAGTGATCACTGTCCCTTGTCTACTATTTAAGTAGAATCAAATCTCCTAATAAAGACAAGTTTATCCATATTTGTGTTGGCTTTAATAATCTTCAAGCTTTTTCCTGTCCTTTCTGCCAAAAGGACTTTCACATCTTGTATTCCAGGAAATTAAGGTACATGCCCTTAATTTTGCTCTGAAGGCTAACCCAAGGCTAGCTTCAAACCTCAAATCTTTTGTTATAAAGATTTCCCGCCGTGTCTTCCTGGATGTTGTCCCCAGGAGCCAAACACAACAAAATTGTGCTCACTACAGGGGCTGCAAGACCAAGGTTACCCTGCTCCCACGCGCATTCTCTGGTCCTTCTCCCTTTGTTTCTGAAGTACCTGAGCAACCTAAGGTTTCTAGTCCCTCTCTAGAAGAAGACATCATTGATGCCCCCTCAACTCCCATGGTATTGATTTGTCCCCTGGGCCCGCGTAGTCACCTTCCAGCTTTCTCTCTCAATTACAAGCAAGCTTGTGCTGCTGCCTGCTCCCTACTCCACTCTGGCACTGTGGCAATGCACACTATCCCTGGTCTCTGTCCCGGGAATTCTTCCAAAGACCTGTACTCCTTCCTCTTGGACTTTGGTCTCCCCCCTGCGCTGATGGAATCCATGGATATGATTGGCGTGTTGGTCAACCAGTTCATTCAACCCGCCCTAGTTCACCATCAACTTGCATTAGGATCCCAGAACCAACTTCTAAATGCTGTAGTCACCGCTGTCTCAAACAACCATGCTCAAAAATGGCATATCAAGAATGGTTCCATAGTCTCTTTGCATGTATTTCCAATAACCAGCGTGACTCACTGGCCTCCCAGAAGTACTTGACCTCCTCACTAAATTCCCTTTGTTCCTCACTCCCTGGATACATTAAGGATTGAATATGCAAATTGGATGTGAATCAGGCAGCGTGGCATGGACAAATTGAGGCCTTTCTGCTAAATCATCGCCAAGATTTTGAGACTCTGGTTAGTGAACTTAACCAATTCAGAGAACATGTTAATTCACAACTTGAATTGATTGGAGCTCATGTTGATACTTGGGGCCGCCATCTTCAGTATCAATATGGTCTGGATAAGGCTGCATTAGGCAACACTATTTATCAAGTACAAAATTATGTGGACAACATAGTAGCCTCTATTGAGGTGACTCCTCCCGCTCCTCCTGTTGAGGCCCCCTCTGACTTTGAGGCCAAGGTATGGGAAGCAATAATCAAGCTCAAGGCTACCACTTGGCGTCAATCTTATGTTCAGAACCCCCCTCCAGTTGAGCCTATGCCTGACCCTTGCATTGCTTTGCTCACTGATAAAGTAGCTACTTTGCAAGGCAAAATTGAGTATTTAAGACAACACCTCACTAATTCTGAAGACTCGCCCTCTGAGTCTGAAGATGAAGAGGAAGGGGAAGTTGCTAATACTCCCGCTCATAGCAACTATGTCTGTTGCCCGTGGTTTGGAAGGTCAACCCGGATCAATTGCACACGTGCACTAGATCAGCTTGCAGAAGTAACAAATGATGTTGCTGATAGGCAGGACACATTGGAAAGAGAGGTACAAAACCTCTCCCACTTTACCAAGACAATGAATGGACAGGTCATCCTCTTGGTTGCTCAGACCACTTCCCTGACCACCTGCCTCAATGGGATTACTGGCACCTTATTGGTGCAGCAAATTAAGATTGAAAAATTTGGAGCTGCTGCTGCCACCACTAGAGATATTAGTGGACAGAACAGCTCTACCTTGGATACCCTAGAGGAAAGCCTTTGACTCCTCTGGGCTAGACAACCTGCTGCTGAATCCAAGTTTGAAGGAAATCCTCACATTAACGTCCTCAATCTAGGTGAAAACAGCCAGTCCTCTTTCTTGTCCATCAACCCAAATTACAAACCAATCTTCAAACAGATATTTAATCCTAAAACCTATACCATTACTGGCTTCCTAACAATTTACAAGACTGAAATGTGTAGGGCTACTGATGAACTCAAAAAGGAACATATCCTCACCTGTCTCCATCCCACATGCCAAGAAGTGGTGGTCCCCAAACTCCCCTCCATTGTCACTTGGGAGAACATGAAGCGCCTCCTTATTGAGGAGTTTGGAGGAGATATCAGCTTAAAAGTCAAGAAAGATGCATTTATTCACATTGCTTTTAAGCCCAAGGAAACTCTGGCTGAGTTTACGTATTTTTTCTACATTAAAGGTCAACAGTTAATCACTAGTCAAAAGTTAACTCCCCAGGAAGCTTACACGGCTTGTTCAAATGCTTTGAAGGTGAGCCAGACTCTATGCCTACACTTTAAGGCACATAAGGCTTCACTCACTTCCATGAAGAGTATTAAGACGCTCTTGCAAGACATGCATTTGACCCATGGGGGTACTGTGGTTTGTAAAAATAAAGCCAATAATGCTGGGAATACCTCTTGTACGCCGCACATTATGACACTGGGTTCAGGTGAACAGACTAAGAGGCAAGGTTGCCATAACTGTGACCAAATAAGGCACCACTTGTGTACTTGCACTAATCCCTAAGTGGAAGGTTGTGACCCTAAGGAACAGGCGGTAAAAGAGAGGTCAGCTTAGAGACAGAGACGCTCTCTGCTGACCAATCTCCCCCGTCTCCCCCTGATCCTCCTTCTGATGAGGAAGCTCTGTCTTCCTCTGGCCCAACTATTCTTAACCTTTCCATGATCTCTACAGTGATTCTGACCCTAAAGATTCTGATAGTGAAGATTCTGATAGTTATGGCTAATCTGTCCTGGCTGTCTGGAAACTGTCTCTGTCCCATACAAGCTCCACTCTGGGAAGACCACCACCACTTCTTGAGTACCTTCAAGTGAAGCTAAAGCCATGGTGGCGCGCCCTTACCTAGCTCAAGCTCATTGACCTCCAGTCTTGGTCAATTCTTCTGAGGAAGCATCAAGTTAGCTGAAGCTCTCTTCAAAAGTGTAACTGTATCTCTCCCACTGCAGACTGTGTATAAAGAGATTCCTGCTTTAAGGTGCATGTTAGCTAAGTGAGAAAAGGAGCTAGAGGCTGCACAAGATGTGCTGGCAGTCTTGCCCCCCTTTGAAAAGGATACAACCCGCATGGAAGTATCAATCCAAAAGGTTAAAATCAAAGCCATCTTGGACACAGGTTCTCCAGTCAACATAGTATCTTCAAAACTAATGAGTAAACTTAAGCTGGCCCCTGACCTCAACTACACTAAGTTGTATGGCGCAGCTGGCATGGTACAAACTTGGGCCATTAGTGCCTACTCTGCTCTACCCATGAGGTTTGGGAAACTCCTCATTATTTTACCCACTGTAGTCCTTGAGAAAAAAAGCTATGATCTCTTGGTTGGTACACTATTCCTTTGAGAGTATAACAGGATTGTGAACTTAAGAGATGAATACCTTTTGCTCTTGGGATGTGAGGTCCCTTTGATTTTTGAGGAACCTCTGCGCCTTCCAGGAAAACGTCTTAAAACTTGTGTGCTTGAGTAACCCACAAGTATCTTCTCTCTCAAGTATAGGACTCACTCCTCTAATATTTGTACCCCTCCTTTTTCCTACCCTGCGGAAGAAAGGGTACCTCTTCTTTCCCCAGTGGCTATCACTATTCCTCCGTGCTCCCAGGTGGTGATTAATTCTCAGATTTCTTACAAGCTACCTGAAAAGTTGTTCTTGGAACTCTACTCACCTAAATCCCTAAGCCGTAAAGAACCTCAACTGTGTCCAGGGATCCTAGATCAAACCCACAAAGAGTCCATATAACTACTGCTTGCTAACCTGACGGCCCTGCTCATGCAGGTGACCCAAGGCCAGGTTATAGGGCATGGTCATATACTGGGGGGCAGAACAGGTGTCATCTCTCTACCCTTTCAGAACTTTTAGTGATTTCAATCTACCTGAAGGCAATCCTCAAGTTCTCTCCTTATTCACCGCTGCCAATTTCCCCCAATTGTCTCCCATCCAACAAAAAGACATGTTGGACCTGCTTGATCAGTTTAGTGATATCCTTGCCTCTTGACCTAAGGACTATGGTCTAGCTAAAGGGGTCATCTATCAGATTGATACTGGTGATGCACCCCCATTTTATGCCAAAACATACCACTGTAGTAGGGTAGAAGATGCTCAGGTGTCTAAAGAGCTCAAATAAATACTAGACGCTGGGCTACTTGCTCCTTTCCAAAGTCCTTGGGCTTCCCCATTACTGATACTCATGAAGAAGGATGGAGGACATTGCATTGTAATGGACTATTGCCACCTGAACTCTCTCACTAAGAAAGACTCATACCCCTTGCCCAGAATTGACGATGCTCTCAGACAGCTGGGTGGTTTAAAGTTTTTCTCAGCCATGGATCTAGCCTCTGGATACTGGCAAGTCAACTTATCTCCTGAAGATAGAGAAAAAGCTGCTCTCATTACCTCAGAAGGCCTTTTTTGAACTCACTTGTATGCCCCAAGGACTCTGCAATGCCCCTGCTAAATTTTATCAGGCTATGGGCTCCATCTTAAGAGATCTATAGCTCTCTTGTGTCCTTGTGTACCTTGATGACATCACTGTATTCAGCGCTATCTTTACCAACCATTTGGAACACCTCAAGTCTGTCTTCATCAAGATCTCCAAAGCTGGCTTTAAACTCAAACCCTCCAAGTGCTCCTTCTTTAAAGAACAACTTAAGTTCATAGGCCATGAGGTCACTCAAACGGGAATCTGCCCCATGAATAATAAGGTGGAAGCCATTGACAAGATACTACCTCCCATGAATCTTCAAGAGGTCCAAGTATTCCTTGGTATGATGGGCTACTACCAACAGTCTATACCTGATTTTGCTGAACTGAGTGAACCCCTTGTCCAACTTCTTTGTAACGTCCCTTTTGAGTGGACTGACAGCCAGCAAAAAGCATTTGATATGTTGAAGGCCAAGCTCAAAGAGGCTCCTATCTTGGTCTATCCTGATTATGATAAAGATTTCATCTTGTATAATGACGCTAGTGGAGTAGCTTTTGGTGCCATCTTAGTCCAGCTTGACAACAAAAGCGTGGATTGGCCTGTAGCCTACTCTTCATGGGTCCTCAATAAGCACAAGAAGAACTACAGCATCACTGAAAAGGAATATCTGGCAAAACTGCATGCTGTAAAACAGTTTAGGCATTACATCTATGGGACCCACTTCACAGTTGTCACAGATCACTCCTCCCTCAAATGGCTGCAACAACTAAAGGAATCTGAGGGTCAACTAGCGCGTTGGGCTCTGCGTCTACAAGGGTACAATTTCACTGTGATACACCGTCCTGGGGCCCAAAACAAGAACACTGATGGCTTGTCAAGGATGCCTATGCTAGCTATCCATCCAGCTGACGCTGTCCACCTACACAAATAAATAGGGTACCCTGACTCTTGAACCACTGAGCCAGAAGACGTTCTCCTGGCACTACAGACCCTATCCAAGGACACAGTAATTCAAGATAGACAGCTCTTCAAGAAAGTCAACAATGTCTATCTACCCTATGTTTGCCCTAGAATGAGGATAGCCATTATCCTCCAAGCTCACATTGACACTGGGCATGGGGGTATAGCCAAAACTCATGACTAGCTATGCAAGAACTTCTACTGGGAGAACATGCACTTTCTTATCCCTGATGTTCTTGCCTCCTGTCATGTGTGTCAACTTCAACGTCCTTGCTTATCCTAACAACAGTTCAAGATCATCCCCCCTAAGCATGCTTTCTACACTGTGAGTATTGATGCTGTTGGGCCTTTCCCTTGGTCTAGGTCTGGGTTTCAATTTATCTTAGTTGCCATAGACCATTTTAACAAATGGGTTGAGGCAAGAGCTACAAAAGATATAACTGCCAAGACCGCTGCTATATTCTTGCTGCAAGACATCTTCCATTGACATGGCTGCCCTCAAGTCCTGCTTTCTGACAATGGTACCAACTTTAATGCTTGCCACATTGTCTGTTTTCAAAGCTATAGGTACCCACCAATCTTTCTCTGCTCCATATAACCCTTTAACTAATGGAACTGTCAAACAAGCCAATTCCGCCCTGGTGTCCATAATGAGGAAACTCAAGCTCTCTAACACTGCCAATTGGGATGTGTTCCTCCCTGCTTCCCTCTTTGCTTAAAAACTTAATAAACACCAAGTAACTAATCAGTCCCCTTTTGCCATGCTGTATGGACGTGAATCTGCCACCCCCTTAATCTTGGGACCCCCTTGATCAAAGTTGATGTGTCTGCAAATCCTGAGGCCCATGTTAAAGACTTAATCAATTGCATCATTGACATAAAAACAACAGCTTACTCCACTGCTTACAAGATTAAGGCCCTAGAGCTCTCCCTGTTCAATGCTGCTAGAGCCCCCTCCCTGAGTATCAAATAGGCAACTTGGTTCTCTATTACCAGAATAGTACAGGCGGTAGAGCTCATAAGATGGATTCCCTCTGGGTTGGGCCCTGTGAAGTCACCTTTAAAAAAGGCATCAAGTATACTGTGAAATTGCTGTCTTCTGGACGTCCTTTTGCCTGTTTTTACTCCAAATTTCTCCGCAAATATCAACTCCCTGTGTACAATCTTGAGGGAAGAGATGTCAGAAATTGCGCCATTAATGCTATTTCAATATAGCCTTCAAATAATGATAGCTGCAAAGATTTTGCTGGTTTTGCTTTTGAGTTTGGGAATTCCTTGCCTTCCGCAAATGGGTCTGGTTCAATATCTACCCATTCAGGATTATCATACCTGTCTGTGAATGATCCTGGTATGACCTCATCCCAATGCAACCCCCTCAGCCACTCTGTCCTTCTAATGAGTGATCACTGTCCCTTGTCTACTATTTAAGTAGAATTGAATCTCCTAATAAAGACAAGTTTATCCACATTTGTGTTGGCTTTAATAACCTTTAAGCTTTTTCCTGTCCTTTCTGCCAAAAGGACTTTCACATCTTGTATTCCAGGAAATTAAGGTACATGCCCTTAATTTTGCTCTGAAGGCTAACCCAAGGCTAGCTTCAAACCTCAAATCTTTTGTTATAAAGATTTCTTGCTATGTCCTCCTGGATGTTGTCCCCAGGAGCCAAAAACAACAATTTGGAAGGCTTAACCTTTAACTGGGTTTCTATAGGGTATCAAGGACAGCACAGAGGTGTTGGAGATTCATGGTTTGATCTTGACTGAAGACAATAATTTTGTCAAGATAAACAACAACACATCCCCCAATCAAAGCCTCAAATGCTTTGTTCATCAACATGGCAAAGGTGGAAGAAGCGTAGGTCATTCTGAAATTCATGACTTGGCACTCAAACAAACCGCAGCATGTGCAGAAGACAGTTTTTGCCACATCCCCTGGTGCAATGCAGACCTGGTTGTACCCCGCTGTGAGATCAATCTTGCTAAAGACCTTTGCATCCGTAAGTGTGTCAAACAGGTTGTCAATCAACAGAAGGGGGTACTTATTCTTAAAAATCACCTCATTTAAGGTGCAGTAGTCTGTGACCAAGCAAAGGGACCTGTCCTTCTTGGCTACAAAGAAGACATCATCCCCGTATGGAGATAGCAAGGGGTGAATGAAGCCTTTGTCAAGTGTATCCACAAGTTGCTGGCAGATGGTATCATCTTCTTTTGGTGTCAGGCAATAGAGGGGGCGTGCCTTGGGGAGCAATCCTTGTAGTTATACAGCATGCTGGATCTTCTGGGGAGGAGGTAGTTGGTCCAGTGTTTCACTGAAAACATCCTTATATTACTTGAGGAGTACAGCAAGTGCTGGTGGAGGTGAATTGGTCAAGGGAGGGACAGTAGATGGTTCAGTGCAGATAACTTTGACTGAGCAGTGGTTAAAGTCTAATTTCACCCCTTGAAGTCATAAACGCCTGTTTCTGTTATTCTGACAAGCACAGTATCATGAAGCAGTTTACTCATTTCAATAGGATATATCTTAAAGCCCACAGGATTTTTAGTGAGGGTGATTACCTATCTGTCCCAATTAATTAGGGATGGTTGTGACAAAGCCAGTCAAGGCCAGAATGACATTGTGACTGAGTCCTGCCATGATTGGCCCATAGAGATTAACCTGGATGTTCCCCATTCTCACAGAGAAGGGTACTATCTCATGGGTAATTGCCACTCTACGGGAATCAGATACTTTTACTGCCTTGAATCTGCTTAGAGCTTGGTCTAATTGTTGAGAGTCAGCAAATGCCTGGTCAACCATAGTGTGGTTGGCCCCAGCATCTACCAATAGTTTGTGGGTATTTCCACAGAAACGGAAGGTTAAGCCAAGTGGGTTACTTTATTGGGAGAGTGGTTTGCTTGAAGCACAAGGTTGTCACTATGAAACTGGAAGACATCAAGGGTTTCAACTTCATGCACACTGTAGTTGCAGGAATTCTTTTCAAGGAGGGATCAAGAGTGAGGGTCAAGTGGGATTATAGGACCTCTTGTAGCTACAACCCCCAGGCTTTTACCTGGTCCTCAATTTGTGCAAGCTGGATTTCCCCCTTGCGGGGGTGTCTGATCACATTTTCCTGCTAGCAGGGCTGGCAGCGGCCCACTTGGTTGTGGCCACTGCCAGGTGTTGCACAAGGTTGAGGTAGAGCATCATTTGTGTAGCAGAAGCCCATCAAAGCCTGATTGTTGGCCTCCACAATGGCCTTGTAACAGTCATCAATGGAGGTGCAGCAACCTATGGGGACCCACTTACAGATATGGGGCTTGAGCTCATTGATGATTAGGGTTAGAAGCATGGCATTCCTGTTGGTTAAGGCTTTAGGGGCAGCAGCAAGGTATTCAGGGACAGACTTGATCTGTTTAATGGCCAGGAGGGGAGTTCCCACCACAATGGGTAAAAAGTTTCACTATAGTGGGACTTTGCACCGTCCCTGAACAACGCCCAAGTGGCATCTATTTGTTGGCTGGCCCAGTTGGTGAGCCACACAGCAGCAGGCCTTGTGAGGCGCCCATATGCAGTAGCAGCCCACATAGGTTCAGGTACTTGACAGATACAGAGGCTGGTTTTGGTAGAGTGGAGTCAACTGACAATGTCAGCCCTTTTGATCCCACCCGCAAAGGTTCAAGCTGAAGGTTGAGCATGTGTTGTAAAAGGTCTGACTGGGGCAGGGTGACACTTGTGTTGCGCTGCCCAAGACAGAATCAATTAAACACTTGTAAGTACCAGTTGATCCTGATAAATGACATACCTGTTGAGGATGTCCCCCTTGGGGATTAGCAGGAAGGTCTCTTGATGGGGAGTAGCCATACAGCCCGTACTCTGTCCTTTGTTGGGGGGAATTTTTCTTTTAGGTAGGCTGTGAACCTACCACTGCTACCACTATTGCAACTGAACCAATTAGAGTTCAGTATTTGAATTGGGGAAGACAACAGTTTAATAGAAAGGACAAGAGTGAATAAATAAGGTATTGTTTATTATAGAGTATTGTGAGTAATATACTATATAGGGAAAGCCACAAAACCACAAGGGGGTGGCATAGTGGCATGTTTCATGTAGGGTTTGAAGCCAAGGAATAACTTGTGCAGGGATCAGCAGGTCAAATTGATAGTGCTCCTAATTAGGAGAAAGTGCTCACAGTTTGATATTGTCATCAGATTGATTCATGTTGTTAGATACATCAAGGGGCAGCTCATTGAGTGCCCCCTGCGTATTGTAAGATATGTTAGCAGGCAAGTCTGGAAACTTGGTTGCAACAGGTAGACATAGTGGCAGAGGGGGTCATGTTGGGTTGAAATCATACCAGGATCAGTCAAGGGATGGTATGGCAATCTGGAATGGGTGGGCATTGGTGTCAACCCATTTAAGGAAGGCAAGGAATATCCAAAGTCAAAAGCAAAACCAACCAAATCTTTGCACATATCACTATTCAAAGGCCATATTGAAATAGCATTAATGGCGTGAATTCTGACATCTCTTTCCTCAAGATTAGACACAGGGAGTTGATATTTGCGGAGAAATTTGGAATGAACTCAATAAAAGGACGGCCAGATGGCAGCAGCTTTACAGTATACTTGAAGCCCTTCTTGAAGTTGACTTCACAAGGTCCAACCCAGAGAGAGTCTAGCTTATGGGCTCTGCCTCCAGTACAGTTCTGATAGTAGAAGACTAAGTCACCTACCTGGTACTCAGGGAGGGGGCTCTAGAGGAATTGGAAGGTGAGAGCTCTAAAGTCTTGACCTTATATGCAGTTGAATATGCCATTGCTTGAATGTCAATGATACAATTAGTCAAGTCTTTGACATGGGTTTCAGGATTGGCAGATAAAACAACTTCAATCAAAGGGGGTCCCAAGATTAAGGGAGTTGTGGCTTCACGCCCATACAACATGGCAAAGGGAGATTGGCCAGTCACTTGGTGTCTACTGAGCCAATAAGCAAAGAGAGCAGCAGGGAGGAACATATCCCAGTTGGAAGCATCAGAGAGGGTGAGTTTCCTCATAATGGATACCAGGGAGGAATTTGCTTGTTCAACAGTTCCATTGGTTGACGGGTTATACAGTGCAGAAAAAAATGATGGGTGCCCATAGCTTCTACAATAGACATGATGAGGCAAGCATCAAAGTTGCTGCTATTGTCAGAAAGCAGGAGTTGAGGGCAGCCATTTTGGTAGAAGATGTCTTGCAACAAGAAATTAGCTGTGGTCTTGGCACTTATATCTTTTGTAGCTCTGGCTTTGACCCATTTTCTAAAATGATCTACAGTCACCAAGATGAATTGACACCCAGACCTAGAGCGCAGGAGAGATCCAACAGCATCAATGCTCACAGTGTGGAAGGCATGCCTAGGGGGGGACAAGCTTGAATTGATGTTGGGAGGGTTGGGGTTGTTATAGCTGACAGAAATGACAGGAAGCAAGGACATCAGGGATAAAGAGGCGCTAAGTTTACCCAATAGAAGTTCTTACACAACCAGTCATGAGTTTTTGCTATACCCCCATGTCCAGTATCAATGTGGGCTTGGAGGATAATGACTATTCTCATACTTTGACAAATGTAGGGCAGTTAGCGTTGCTGACCTTCTTGAAGAGTTGTCTATCTCAAATCACAGTATTCTTTGGTAGGATCTGTAGAGCCAGTTGAATCTCCTCTGGTTTGGTGGTCCAAGAGTCAGTGTATTTTTGCAACCAAGTTTCCAGACTTGCCTGCATACATATCTTAAAATACACAGGGGCGCTCAGTGAGTCACCCCTTGACGTATCTAACAACATAAACCAATCTGATGGCAACATCAAATGATAGGCACTTCATCCTAATTAGGAGCGCTACCAATTTGACCTGCTGATCCCCACACAAGTTATTCCTTGGCTTCAAACCTTACATGGAACATCCCACTATGCAACCCCCTTGTGGCCCTGTGGCTTTCCCAATATAGTATATTAATCACAATATTCTACAATAAAAACACCTTATTCTTATCATTCCTGTTCTTTCTATTGGACTGTTGTCTTCCCCAATTTAAATACTAAACTCTCATTGGTTCAGTTGTAACAGTGGTAGCAGCAGTAGATTCTCAACCTCCCTAAAACAAAAAATCCCCTAAGAAAGGACAGAGTACAGGCCGTATGGTTACTCCCCATCAAGAGACCTTCCTGCCAATCCCCAAGGGGTACATCCCTGATAGGTATGTTATTTACCAAGACCAGCTAGTTCTTACAAACGTGCATAATTTGCTCCGCCTTGGGCAGCGTGACGCCAGCGTCACCCTTCCCCAGTTGGACCTTTCACAGAGCATGCTCAATCTTCAGCTGGAATCCTTTGTCGGTGGGCTTAAAGGAGCCAACATTGTCAGTTGGCTTCAATCCACCAAAACCCACCTCTGTATCTTCCAGCTTCCCAAGCCCATGTGGGTTGCCACTGTGTCTGGGCGCCTCACAGGGCCCGCTGCTGTGTGGTTTACCAACTGGGCCAGCCAGGAAATTGAGGTTACCTGGGCGGCATTCCAGGATGCTGCAAAGTCTTGCTACAGCAAAACCTTCTTGCCTATTGTAGTGGGAACTCCTCTTCTAGCTATTAAACAGACTGGATCTGTTTCAAAGTACCTTACTGCCTGGCAGTAAGCTCTTGCTGTTGTCCCTGAAGCAGTAACCAATAGAAACCCCATGCTTCTGACCTTAATAATCAATGGGCTCAAGCCCCATATCTGTAAGTGGGTCCCCATAGGTTTTTATACCTCCATTGATGACTGTTACAAGGCCATTATGAAGGCTAACAACCAGGCTTTGATGGGCTTCTGTTATAAAAATGACACTCCACCTCAACCTTGTGCAACACCTGGCAGTGGCCACAACCAAGTGGGCCGCCACCAGCCCCGCTAGCAGGAAAATGTGATCAGACACCCCCCGCAAGGGGGAAATCCAGCTTACACAAATTGAGGACCAGGTAAAAGCCTGGGGGTTGTAGCTACAAGAGGTTCTACAACCCCACTTGACCCTTCCTCTCAATCCCTGCTTGCAAAGAATCCCTGCAACTACAGTGTATACAAAGTTGAAACCCTTAACATCTTCCAGGTTCATAGTGACAACCCTGTGCTTCAAGCAAGCCACTCTTCCAATAAAGTAACCCACTTGGCCTATCTCTTCTGTTTTTGTGGGAACATCCACAAACTACTGGTAGATACTGAGCCAACCACACTATGATTGACCAGGTGTTTGCTGATTCTCAACAATTAGACTGTGTGACAAGCAGGTTTGGTGAGATACACTATCTATAAAGACGCCATCTGGAAAACGCTATCTAGAAACACCATCTAGAAAGAGGCCATCTAGAAAATGTGTCCTAAAACAGCATCTAGAAAGATGGCATCTTGAAAACACCATCTAGAAACCCTATGTCAAATTTCTGGAACAACTGTGCCAAATAACTTAAAAATTAATAAACCCCCAAGAAATTTCAAAACAGTAAGAAAAACATATGACTAGACTCAAAATAATCCAAAGATTCCAAATCTGCAATATTAATATGGGATCAGCTAGTACTAACTATAGCGCGCCAAGCTACAAAGTCAACACGCCCCAAAACTGTGGTATTTTCATATTAAATTTTGCTCCTATGTTTGTATCAATGCACTAAAAATTAAGTAAAAATTAAATTTTTGAAAGTAAAATATTTAATGGAAGAGCTGCTTGATCAGGCTTTAGTCCCAATAGTCTTTGCAATGCCTTTAAGATGGGTAAGGCGGTCTTCTCTGGTGTAATAGGTCAAAACCTCCTTAGTAACACTTGCAAACTTAACCTGCTGATCTGCATGCTTGAATAAAACAGCTTTGCTTTTGATGGCCTGAGAGTAAAGCTGGTCCCCATGGATATACCAGATCTTAAGCTTGCTGATAATCACAATTAATCTGGGCTTCTTTATCTTAACCCGGCAAGAAAATTGATTGAATCAATCTTCAAGGGATGAGGTGGTCTGAGTTACACTGTCTTTAAACTGATTATTACAGTTCCAGTTAATGTAGACACTACCCTTACATATCTAAAATCATTAATGAAACATTTTAAAGTTGAAACCCAAATATTACAGATTTTTTATAATAAGAAATAAAATCAGTATATCAAAAGTGGTTTTTTAATGGCTGTGTTACAGGGAGATAGTACTATCAAAGGTTTGTTAATTTGAGTTGATATATTATATGTGGTCATAAATTAATATCATACTTTATTTCCAGTTAAAATGGAAAAGGCTTGGATTTATCACATAAAAGTAAAATTTATTATTTGATTCCAGATGCTTTCTTTCTAGATAATTTATTTCTAGATGGTGTATTTAGGGTATTTATTAAGTGTTTTTATATTCAAAAAATCTTATTTGAATAACACTCTTTTTATTTCAATTTGTGATGGCATTTTCTAGATGCCGTTTTTCTAGATGGCTTATTAGAAAACAATATGTAAAAAGTAACTATTTAGTAATTTTTTTAAATTTATTGTTAATTTTGCCAATGTAAATCCTGACCCTATCACAAATTTTTTTCTAGATGGTGTCTTTCTAGATGGCATTTTCTAGATGGTGTGTGCACCACAGGTTCAAGGCAGTACAAGTAGCTGACTCCTATAGAGTGGTAATTACCCATGAGACAGTACCCTTCTCTGTGAGAATAGGGAACTTCCAGGTTGAACTCTCTGGGCCAAATATGGCAGGACTCAGCCACAATGTAATTGCTGGCCTTGACTGGCTTTATCACAATTGCCCCTACATTGACTGGGATACATCTGTTATCACCCTTGATAGAAATGGGGTGGGTTTTCAGATCTATCCTGTTGAAATGAGAAAATTACTCCACAATACTGTTTTTGTCAGAATAACAGAGACAGGTTTGCACAATTTCAAGGGGGGAAACTAGACTTTAATCAATGCTCAGTCAAAGTTATCCACACTGAACCATCAGCAGCCCTCCCTTGACCACCTCACCTCCACCAGCACTTGCCACACTCCTCAAGGAGTATAAGGACGTCTTCAGCAAAACACTGGACCAATTATCTCCTCCCCAAGAGATCCAGCATACTGTACAACTCCAATGATTGTTACCTAAATAACACCCCTTATATTTTCTTACATCAAAAGAAGATGAGACCCTTCACCAGCACCTTGTGGACGCGCTTGACAAGGGCTTCATTTGCCCCTTGCTCTCTCCATGTGGGACAGCTGTCTTCTTTGTATCCAAGAAGGACAGGTTCCTTTGCCTGGTCACAAATTACTGTACCTTGAATGAGTTGATTGTTAATAATAAGTACCCTCTGCCATTGATTGACAACCTGTTTGACGCGCTTATGGGTGTGAAGATCTTTAGCAAGATTGATATCACTGCAGGGTACAACCAGGGCTGCATTGCACCCGGGGATGAGGCAAAAACTGTCTTCCAAACATGCTACAGGTTGTTTGAGTGCCAAGTCATGAATTTCAGAATGACCAACGCTTCTTTCACCTTTGCCATGTTGATGAACAAAGCATTTGAGGAATTGATTGGGGAATGTGTTTTTTGTTTATTAATGACATTATTGTCTTCAGTCAAGATCAAACCACATACCTCCAACACCTCTGTGCTGTCCTTGACGCCCTTTGGAAAAATTAGCTAAATGTTAAACCCTCAAAATGCAAGTTCCTCAAGTTGAAGCTGCTGTTCCTTGGGCACACCATCTCTGCCCAAGGGATAAAGCCCAATCCTGCCAAAATCAAGGAAATCACTAGCATGCCACCCCCCACTAATGTGGCCCAGGTGTGCATTCTTAGGCATGGTTGCCTACATGCGCAATTTCATTCCCAATTGCGGGGAACTAATTGCATCTCTCACTGAGCTCCTCAACGCCAAACAACGCTTCCATTGGACCCCTGCCAGAGATCAAGCCTTTGAAATGTTGAAGCAGAGACTTACAACTGCACCTGTACTGCAGTTCCCCAATTGGAACCGCCAGTACAAACTCAAGAGTGATGCCTCTGACAGAGCCATAGGGGGCGTGTTACAGGTGGAAACTGACTTGGGTGTCTTCCTCCCCATGACATATGAACCCAGAAAGCTCACTGACTCAGAACAACATTATCCAATTAATGAAAAAGAATTAGCGGCAATTGTGCACTGTGTTGAGAAGTGGCGCTGTTACCTAGAAGGGGCTACCTTTCCACCCCGAGTCCTAACAGACCACAAGTCACTCCAGTACTTCAACACACAGTCCCACTTGACACACCAGCAAGCAGGCTGGAGCAAGCACCTATCCCCCTACCAGTTGCGCATCAAGTACAAGCCTAGGAAGGAACTTGTCACAGCTGACGCCCTCTCATACCTCTATGTAGCATCTATCACCGGGGATGACAGCTTAGATCCAGATTGGCCAATGTATTACCTCTGTCTGAAGCAACTTTTTACAAAGGTCTTAACTCAGTAACATCTCCAAGATGAAGGAAAACAAAAGTCAGTTCACAACTGATGCTGACAATGTCTGCTGCCGGGCAGAGACAGCAAGAAGACGCCTTACACTCCCACCACACAATGGGGCAACACAATATTGCATTATCTCCACACCTTGAGTCACATCAGAGGATGAAACCTCTTCAAGATATGAAATAAAAGGTTTAGTGGCCATGTATGCATCAAGACATCTTGGTTCTCCTCAAAACATGTGTGCTGTGCAAAAAGAACATGTCCAAACCTTCACCCCCCCAAAAAAGCTGTCCTGCCCATCAAACCCATTGAACTAATTTTAACAATTGACCCTTGACGTTGTTGGACCCCTCCCTGAAGATATACTGGGGAAGAAATACATTTTAACTGCCATTGACTACTTCACTTGTTGGCCAGTAGCATGGGCAACTACTAACCACACTGCAACTACCATCACCTGCTTCATTGGCAAAGAAATTGTGGCCTGCTTTGGGTGGCCTAAACGTCTCATCATGGATGGTGGCCCCAAACTTGTTGGGAATGTCATGAAGGCATACTGCGCCAAGAATGCACTCCAACAGATAGCACAACTCCCTACTATCTACAAGCCTGCAGTGGATCCAGGTCCAATCAGTCCATCCTGCCATTATCATGCCCTTGACTCTTATTCCCATTACCTTCTTTTGACAAAGCTTTGAAGAGCTTTGTCTCCAGAGAGGGAATTTTATGGGACAACACTTTTTTATCATCCTGCCAACAGGCCATGATCTCAATGCTCTTTTCCTCCCTTGCCCTTAAAGCCTCAATTCTGCAATTTGCATTTGATTTCACTTATTTTAAGATTTTGTCCCATCCTACTAACAGGTTCCAGGAATCCCACACATAGATTTGGTTTCCTTGGGTGGGAGTCCCTTCTTTTGCAAAGTAATTGGAGTATAACTCTTCAAACACAGCCTTTACTTCCACCAAGTACTCCTCAGGCACAGTCTTGGTGACCTCCAAGCTTTCCCAAGCTTCCTCCAACAAACTTGTAGGAACCTCTTTCCTGGCAGCAGTGGTTTCCACGCAAAGTAAACCAAATTTGGCCCTTTAAAAATTTAACAAAGAAGACATAATAATTGAAAAGGTAGTTGAGGGGGAAGCGTCAAAATTGACAATATATATTTATTAAAGTGTAGCTGTTTTTGCTTATATAGCATTTGGGGCATATTTGGCTGAAAGCCCCTCCAGTTCCTGAATCAACCTATGATTCATCTCACGTGAGCTATGACGTTTTAGTCATCCAAACCTAGATATTTACCTAAAAGATCTCCAATATCTCTCAACCTTTGAGAATCAACCTACAATGGGAAGAAGTCACCTGACTCCATTTATCCCAATGTACCAATTCAGCATGGAGCTTCCTCAGCTCCCAACGCCAAAAATCTGTGGATTAAACATCCCAAAACTCAGCCATTAATGTTCCAACTGGGAACCAGCAGATTAACCCTGAATTCCTAGGCATTCTTGCCTTTATTTAGTTATCTTCACATTTAGTGGTTTTTTGCCTTAAAACCCATTAAAACGCTTTGAAACTCAAACCAGGCACCACTGCGGTGCCCAGGAACTTTCCCAGGCAGCGCCACAGCACCCCAGCGCCTCAGCGCCTGAAAAAATTTGATAGCGGCGCCTCAGCGCTTTGCAAATCCATTAGGTGGCGCGGCGGCGTTTTTAACCCAATGAATTTTCCAAATCAGCGCTTTTAACCCAAAATTTGGGGGTTTACTTATGGTTGACCTTAACCAAACTTCTTGACATAGTCAAGACAATTTAACCAATATAATTAAATCCTCATTAATTATATTCCTGTGTATATATTTATTAATCTTCTCAATTAATTAAACTGTTTTTGAGACACCCAGTCTCCCAGATTGAAAGCCAATCTTGCCTTCTGTTCTTTTATTGAACCTAGATATCCAGTTTTCAGTAATCTTTACCTTAAGACTTCCAATCCAACCTATCTACATGCAATAATCAGAAAAAAAGAGATAACTTTATATTTCAGAGCATTTATTTGGCTAAATACTCAATAGTGACTGTTGTACAGTCACAAAGCCAATGGACATGTAGAGCAACTAAATGGCTTGCTGGTTCAACTGATTGCCAAACTCTCACAGAAACACCCCAATACTGTGTGAAATGAACACCTGCCCACTGCTCTACTTATTTTATGAGTGAGAATCAACAGAGGCACTGGGTTCAGCCCCAGCGGTTTGGCCTTTGGTACTCCTGACAGTTTGACAGGAGTGGAGCAGGGGAAGCTATGGTCCACAGTTCCCAGAAATCCCCACTGTTGAATACTCTATCCCTGAACCAATGGCGTTCCAAAGCCCAGGAAATAAAACACAAACAAATTGAAGGAGGAATAAAGTACCTTGAAGCCATATACAATGTAGGTGACCCTGTCTACACCCTCAACTCCAATTCAGCCAAGTTGGAACCCAAGCACCTAGGGCCCTTCAAGATAGCCGCGGTATATGACAATCACACCTACTAACTTGAAGATGCCCAAGGAAATACCAAGAAGCTCCACCACATAAATGCTTTTACCCCTGCTGCGCCATCCCCACACAAAAGGTGTCTGTGTGGACCTTCTCAGATCTTCTTCAGACTCTGATTCTGGTGTCTGACAACAAGCAGGGGGCAAGGGGGTGTTACAACCAAGTTTCCAGACTTGCCTGCCAACATATCTTACAATACACAGGGGGCGCTCAGTGAGTTGCCCCTTGATGTATCTAACAACATGAACCAATCTGATGGCAATGTCAAATGGCAGGCACTTCATCCTAATTAGGAGCACTACCAATCCAACCTGCTGATCCCTGCACAAGTTATTCCTTGGCTTCAAACCTTACATGGAACATCCCACTATACCACCCCCTTGTGGCCCTGTGGCTTTCCCCATATAGTATATTAATCACAATATTATACAATAAACAATACCTTATTCTATTCATTCTTGTCCTTTCTATTGGACTGTTGTCTTCCCCAATTCAAATACTGAACTCTCATTGGTTCAGTTGCAACATTATCCTATTAACCTATATAGTCAATCAGCGTCTGCAGGATGGATGGCAAGTATAGGCATTCTTGACAATCCATCAGTGATCTGATGTTGCGCACCAGGTTGGTGTACCATAGTGAAATCATATCCTTGCAAGCGCAGAGCCCAACATGCTAATTGACCTTCAGGCTCATTTAGTTGCTGTAGCCATTTAAGGAAGGGATTATCTGTGATCATAGTAAATTGGGTCCTGTAAATGTGATGTTGGAAGTGTTTCACAGCATGTAGAACTGCCAGGCATTCCTTTTCAGTGACGCTATAGTTCTTCTTGTGCTTGTTGAGGACTTGTGAAGAATATGCCATGGGTCAATCCACATCCTTATTGTCAAGCTGGGCTAAGATTGCACCCACAGCATCCCACTTGCGTCAGTGTACAAGATGAACTCTTCATTATAATCAGGGTAGACTAGAATGGGAGCCTCTTTAAGCTTGGCCTTCAGCGCCTCAAACAATTGCTGTTGACTGTCAGTCCATTTGAAGTATATGTTTCAAAGGAGTTGAACAAGGGGTTTGCTAAATTCAGCAAAGTCAGGGATGAATTTTCAATATTATCTATCATACTAAGAAATACTTGGACCTTACATAGGTTTGTGGGAGACAGCATCTTTTCAATGACTTCTACCTTATTATTTGTGGGGCAGATTCCAGTTTGGGTGATCTCATGGTCCAAAAATTCAAGTTGCTCTTTAAAGAAGAAGCACTTGGAGGGTTTGAGCTTCAAGCCATCTTCTTGAATCTTGATGAAAACAGCCTTGAGGTGGTCCAAGTGGTTGGTAAAAGTGGATATGAACACAGTAATATCATCAAGATATACTAGGACACAGGAGAGCTTCAGGTCTTGTAGAATATAGTACATGGCTCTTTGGAATGCAGCCAGGGCATTACAGAGTCCTTGGCGCATTCAAGTGGGTTTGTAAAGAACTTCTGAGGTTATAAGTGCAGCATTTTCCTGGTCTTCTGGAAACAAGTCAACCTGCCAGTATCCTGATGCCAAATCCATAGCAGAGAAGAATTTTGAGCCTCCCAATTGTCTAAGGGCTATGTCAATCCTGGGCAAAGGGTATGAGTCCTTTTTTGTGAGTGAGTTTAGGCGGCAATAGTCCATCACAATACAGTGGCCTCCATCTTTTTTCTTAAGGATCAATAAGGGAGAGGCCCAAGGGCTTGAGAGGGAGCCAAGAGTCCAGCATCCAAGAGTCCAACATCCAAAAGTTGTTTAAGCTCTTTAGAAACCTGGGCGTCCTCTACCCTACTGCGGCAGTAAGGCTTGGCACAGAAAGGCGGTGCATCACCTGTATCAATCAGGTGTATGAACCCTTTGGCCAGGCCATATTCTGTAGGTCCAGAGGCAAAGATATTGTCAAACTAGTTTAGTAGCTCTATTATATCTTTTTTTGGACAAGTTACAATTGTGGGAAGTCAGCAGCAGTGAACAGGGAGAGAACTTGAGGGTTGTCTTCAGGTAGATTAAAATCACTAAAAGTTCCAAAAGGGTAGAGGGATGCCACTTGTTCTACTCCCAGTATACAACCATGCCCTACAACCTGGCCTCGGGTCACCTGCATGGACAGGGCTGTCAGGTTGGAAAGCAGTAATTGTACAGGCTCTTTGTGGGTTTGATCTAGGATCCCAGGACACAGGCGGGGTTCTTTGGGGTTTAGGGGTTCAGGGGAGTAGAGTTTCAAGAACAACTTTTCAGGTAGTTCATAAGAAATCTGAGAGTCTATAATCACTTGGGAGACTGGAGAGATGGTGATAGCTGCAGGGGCAAGGTGAGGCACACCTTCCTCTGCGGGATAGGAAGAAGGAGGGGAACACATATTGGAAGAATGAGTTCTGTACTTGAGCAAGAAGATACCTGTGGGGTACTTGAGCACACAATTCTTAAGACATTTTCCTGGGAGGCGCATAGAGTTCCTCAAAAATCAAAGGGATCTCATATCCTAAGAGCAACAGGTATCCATCTCAAAGGTTTACAATCCCATTATATTTGCGGAGGAATTGTGTACCAACCAGGAGATCATAGCTTTTTTCTCAAGGACTACAGTGGGGTAATCAATGAGGAGTTTCCCAAACCTCATGGGTAGAGCAGAGTAGGCACTAATGGCTTGAGTTTGTGCCATACTAGTGGTACCATACAATTGAGTGTAATTAGGTCTGGAGCCAGCTTAAGCTTCTTTGTTAGCTTGGATGATACCACATTGACTGGAGAGCCTGTGTCCAGAATGGCTTTGATTTTAACCTTTTGGATCAACGCTTTCACATGGGTAGTATCTTTCTCAAAGGGGGACAAGACGTCCAACACATCCTGCGCAACTTCTAGCTCTTTCTCCCATTTAGCTAACATGCATTTTAAAGCAGGAATTTCCTTATACACAGTCTGCAATGGGAGAGATACAGTCACGTTCTGGAAGAGAGCTTCAGCTAGCTCAACAGCTTCTTCAAAAGAGTCTACCAGGACAGGAGGCCAATGTGCCTGGGCCAATTAAGGACAAGCTAACATGGCCTGGGCTTCAGCTGAAGGTGAGCAAGTTCTAGTTGAGGTTTTCCCTGAGCAAAGCTTGTAAGGGACTGATACAGTTTCTAGGACAGCCAAAACATATTAGCCATAACTATCTGATTCATTGCAGTCATAATTGTAAGGTTCAGAATCTCTAGAAATATAGTGAAACAGGTAAAGGACAGTTGGGCCAGAGGAAGGAGGAGATTCCTTGTCGGAGGGAGGATCAGGAGGAGACGGGGGAGATTGGTCAGCAGAGAGCATCTCTGCCTCTAAGCTATCCTCTCTTTTCCTGCCTGCTCCTTTGGGTTGTAACCTTCTACCCAAGGATTGGTGCAGGTACGCAAGTGGTGCGCTATTTGACCACAGTTATGACATCCTTGTCTCTTAGACTGCCCATTTGAGCTAAGAGTCATAATACACAGAGTACAGGAGGTGGTCCCAGTGTTGCTGGCTTTATTTTCGAAAACCACAGTACCCCCATGGGTCAAATGCATGTCTTACAAGAGCATCTTAATACTCTTCATGGAAGTGAGTGAAGCCTTATGTGCCTTAAAGTGTAGGCATAGAGTCTGGCTCACCTTCAAAGCATTTGAACAAGCCGTGTAAGCTTCCTGGGGAGTTAACTCTTGACTAGTGATTAACTGTTGACCTTTAATGTATAAAAAATACGTAAAATCAGCCAGAGTTTCTTTGGGCTTAAAAGAAATGTGAATAAATGCATCTTTCTTGACCTCATAGCTTAAATCCCCTCCAAATTCCTCAATAAGAAGGCGTTTCATGTCCTCTCAAGTGACAATGGATGGGAGTTTGGGGACCACAACTTCTTGGAACATAGGATAGAGGCAGGTAAGAATATGCTTCTTTTTAAGCTTGTCAGTAGCCCTACACATTGCAGTCTCATAGATAGCCAGAAAAGCAGCAATGGTAGAGTTTTTAGGGTCAAATATCTGCTTGAAGGTTGGCTTGTAGTTTGGGTCAATGGACTAGGAGGTGGATTGGCTGTTATTACCTGGGTTGAGAAACTTGATATGAGAAATACTCTCAAACTCAAATTTATTGGTGGGTTGTCTATCCTAGAGAAGTCAAAGGCTCTCTTCTAGGGTTTCTGGTGTAGAGCTGTTCTTTCCACTAATATCTCAGGCAGTAGCAGCAGTAGCTCCAAATTTATTGATCTTGATCTATTGTACTGCCAATGTGCCAGCAATCCCATTGATACAGGTAGCCAAGGAAGTTATTTGAGTGGTCAGAGGGGTAACTTGTCCATTTATTGTTTCCGTTAAGCAAGAGAGGTTCTGCACCTTGTGCTCTATTGCATCTTGTCAATCTGCAACATCATTTGTTACTGCCGCAAAATGACCCAAGGAAAGAGCACAGTTGACACAGGGTTGGCCTTCCAATCCAGGGAAACACCCATGATCAAGGTGGGTAGTAGTACCAGTGACCTCAGCCTCCCTTTCACCATCAGAGTCAGAGTACAAATCATCAGGGTCAGAGAGGTGTTGTCTTAAATACTCAATCTTGCCTTGTAAGGTAGCTACTTGGTCTGTTAGCAAAGCAATGTGAGGATCAGACGTAGGTTTTGACAGGTGGAGGGTCTGGGACAGAGGCTTGAAGTTGAGTAGTAGCTTTGAGTTTGGCTATGGCTTCCCATACCTTAGCTTCAAAGGCAGACAGGACATCAACCAAAGGAGCATGCAGAGTCACTTCAATGAAATCCACTCTATTATCAACGTAGTTTTGAACCTGAAACAGTGTTTCCCAACGTGGCCTTGTCCAAGCCATACTGTAAGTACAGATGCTGGCCCCAATTATTGACTTGGGTCCCAATCAACTCAAGCTGGGAATTGACATGCTCTCAAAATTGGTTGAGCTTGTTAACTAAGGTCTCAAAATCTTGATGATACTTTAGAAGCATCTCTTCTATCTGCCCATGCCACATACCTGGTTGATCATCCAGTTTGCACAGTTGATCATTGATATACCCAAGGAGCAAGGGGAAAAGAGAGTTCAGGGACAAAGTTAAGTACTTCTGTGAAGCCAGTGAGTCACACTTGATATCTGAAATGCAAGCAAAGAGGCTTTGGGACCATTCTTGATAGGCCATATTCTGAGCATGGTTGTTGGAAACAGCGGTGGCTACAGCAGTCAAGAGCTGTTTTTATTATCCTAGCACCAACTGATGATGAATCAACACGGGATGGATGAGATGGTTCACCAACACACCAATAGTCTCAATAGACTCCATCAACGCGGGGGAGACCAAAGTCCAAGAGGAAGGAATACAGATCTTTGAAGGCATATCCAGGACAGAGACCAGGAATAGTGTGCATTATCACAGTGCCTGTATGGAGGAGGGAGCACGCAGCGGCGCAAGCTTGCTCATAATTGAGTGAGAAAGCTAGAAGGGGGCCATGCAGGCCCAGGGGACAACATCATTACCATGAGAGTGGAGGGGAGACTGTGATATCCTCTTCTATAGGAGAACTAGATACTTTAGGTTTTCCAGGTACTTCAGAAACAAAAGGGAAGGACCAGAGAATGCGTGGGGGAACAGAGTAACAAAGGGGCTTTCAGCCCTGTAGTGAGCATTATTTTTTTGTGTTTGGTCCTTGGGACAACATCCAGGAGGACACAACAGGAAATCTTTATAACAAAAGATTTGAGGTTCAAAGCTTAATTTCCTGGAATACAAGATGAGGAATTCCTTTTGGAAAAAAAGGAAAGGAAAAAGCTTGAAGAATATTAAAGCCAATGCAAATGAGGATAAACTTGTCTTTATTAGAAGAAGTGATTCTACTTAAATAGTAGACAAGGGTTGATGATCACTCAATAGGTAGAAAGAGTGGCAGAGGGGGTCACATTGTGTTGAAATCATACAAGGATAAGTTGGGGAATGGTGTGGTAATCCATAATAGGTGGACATTGGTGTCAACCCATTTAAGGAAGGAAAGGAATATATGAAGTCAAAAGCAAAACTAACCAAATCTTCACACATATCACTATTTAAGGCCGTATCAAAATAGCATTAATGGTGCAATTTCCAACACTGGGAGACCTGAGTATCAACCATCAAATGTGAAGGCATCAATCACTAGATCTACCCAGACTCAGTAGACCAGCTCCTGCGTGACCACGTCTTTGTACGCATTACAGAGACCCTGGGAAAAGGAGAACCTCAAGGCAATTGACTGGGACTCCTGCCAGTACAAGATCATAAACTTCAAGGACCACCAAGATATCACTACACCTCAGGATTGCAAAACTGTAGCCTTTCATCCAGAGATCTTCAAAGAGGCTCTGCCAGGGTTGCCGCCAGAGAAACACATCCAGCACTTCATCCAACTCAAAGGAGATGTACCTAAGGCGCAACCCATTTACTGCCTTACCCTAAACAAAGACAACACCCTATGTGCTTACCTCAAGGAGGCGTTGAAAAAAGGTCTTATCTGCCCCTTACAGTCTCCTTTTGATGCTGCCATATTCTTTGTGGCAAAGACTGATGGTACTCTGAGCTTAGTCACAGACTACCAAGCCCTAAATGAAGTTACTATCAAGAATTTTATCCACTACCATTAATGACAACCTCTTGATGCCTTGGGCGGCACCATAGTATTCTCCAAGATTGATCTAACTGCAGGCTTCAACCAGATCCTTATTAAGGAGGAAGATATACCCAAAACAGCATTCTAAACTAAATACAGCTCATATGAGTGTGTGGTACTCAATTTTGGTATGACAAACGCCCCCTCAACATTTTTGATCTTCATGAACAAGGTGTTTGCCCCTCGCATAGACAAGCATGCCTTAGTCTACCTGGACAACATTATTGTCTATAGCCCCTTGGTAGAACAGCACCACAAGGACTTGGAGGCAGTCTTTGCTACCCTGGCGCAACATAAGCTGCTAGCCAAGCCCTTCAAATGTCAGCTCTCCCACAAGCAGTTACCCTTCCTGGGACACATTGTTTCAAAAGATGGCATCAAGCCTGACAGCCAGAAGATTCAGGTTATTTGCAAAATGCCACCCCCAAAGGACAAGTCAGAACTTTGCACATTCTTGGGAATGGTTGCCTATGTACAACAATTCATACCCAACTGTGGCATCTTGACTACATCCCTGTCTGCCATAACTGGCACCAAATCTAAGTTTTTATGGACCCCCCCCCCAACATGACCTTTGCTTCAGACATCTTAAGGAGAAGCTCACAACAGCATCCATTCTGCAATACCCCAAGCATGATGGGGAATATCAAATCAAGACAGACACCTCTGATGAGTCCATTGGGGGAGTAATAAAAATCAAAAACAATGATGGCAACTTCCTGCCTGTAGCCTATGAATCACAAAAACTGACAGACAGAAAGTGCTGATACCTTATACACACCAAAGAATTGTTAGAAATTGTGCACTTCCTGGTCAAATGGTGTTGTTACCTAGAACAGAAGGAGGAATTTACAGTATTGACTGACCCCAAGTTGCTTATATGCTTCAAAACACAAGCAAACTTATCCTGTTGTCAAGTCTGCTGGATGGAACTCCTGGAGAGGTTCAATATGGTCATACAATATAAGCCTGGTCTGTAACTTGCCATGGCAGACACACTCTTGCGCCTATACGTCAGAGCCACAAGAGGTGAGAATTGGCTTGACCCAGACTGGCCTCTCCTGGTGCTCCAGAAAAAAGACAAGGGTTTCCCCCTGGCATCACAGACATAACAAAGGAAACAGTCATTAATAATGTACACTTATTTGCAGACGTGTATGGGAACTTAAATCAAAAATGGCCAACAGAACCACCATTCTTTATGTCCCCACAAATCAGCAAATTGACACAATCCTGCATTGCCACAGGGACTTGGGACACACAAAAAGCCGCAAACTCTACAAATTCCTCAAACACAAAGCATGGTGGCTGACCCTATACCTGGATTTCCTAGAAGTCTTAGACTAATGCAAAGTATGTATGAAATTTGCAAAAAGTGATACCCCACCTAAATCAGTACTACCTATTTGTTTGCAACTACCCTTCAAAGTGTGGGTCCTAGACATTGTGGGCCCCATGCCAGGAAAGCACAATGATAAAAAAAGACATCATCACTGCAATAGACTTTGCCACTTGATGGCCAGTGGTGCAAGCAGTAAAACACACACAGGCAATGACATGTGACAATTTATAGGAAAAGAAATAATCAGCAAGTTTGGAAAGCCAAAACTCCTGATAACTGTAGAGGCAAAGAACTGACCTCTGAAGATACCAATGTATACCTCATCAAGAACAGGGTCCAGCACACAGTGACAACACCTTACTATTCTCAGGCCAATGGACGTGTAGAGCAGCTGAATGGCAGCCTTGTGCAGGCCTTGGCCAAGCTCACTGCCAGAAGACCTGAGGACTGGTATAAGCAGCTACCAACTGCATTGCTTGTATGCTAGACCCATGTGAACAGATCCATTGGAAAACCCCCTTTAGTTAGTTTATGGCACACAGCCTAATATCATTCAAGCGCTATCAGGACCTAAGCTGGAAATGCCAAATAAGTTCTATCTTGCTCAGATCACCAGGTCATACAGGCCAATAGCAATCAATCAGAAAGAGAAGAAAAACGTTTAAAAAAGACCTTTATACCCATCCAAGACAGACATGAGGTTGGCAACAAAGTCTAGGTCATGAATATCAACAAGAGTAAATTACAGCCAGAAAAAGTGGGCCCTGTCATTATCCTAAAGGTAAACAAAAACAACACTTACCTTGTGCAAAGACTCAGAAAATGCAAACAAGACAAAGTTCTCCACCATGATTGCCTGAGACCCTGCAAAGCAAGACAGAAACAATGCAAGACCGTCCTACCCGCCACTGAACAAAAATTAGTCCAGTATAGTGCCCGGGCTCCTAACAACCTCCCTGACAACCTACCCCCAGAGGAGGCCAACCTTCAGTTGGGGGGTGTTGAAACAGCAGGCTTGACCTGCCAGCAAGGTTCCAAGCAAGAAGGTTTGTGACCTGCAATCCAATTACCCGGCCACTCAAAGCCAGACTAGGAAGTCAACTTAAATTGCCAAATCCAACAACACAAACAAATGATGATCCCTTATGGTGGATACTTTGTTTTGGCGCTTGACTCATTACCAGGATCAAGCCACTCCCTTCATTATCCAACTGTGTGATATATGCTATCATGTTCCTGTTATCCACAATTCACAATGACTATATAATACTTATCTCTCAATAAAGAATATGATCCAGTTTCTAAATATTTTTCCCCTTTGTAACTCTGCTAAAACAGCGCAGTTATGACAATATTGTAGCCTGGCGTCATATGTAATTTCCCCTTATTTTTCCCTTATCCATTGTGCACATCAAATCAATTGGATGATATGAAACCTGGTGGAATTTGAAGTGACGTAAATTGAAATGGTGTAATCACCCCCTTCATAATAAAATCACTATTGAAATATTTTATTAAGAGACTTCTTATCAATGTATCAATATATAATAAAGTTTTAAATTACAAATAACAAAACTGGTTTTTTACCCAGTAATGACAATCACTAGAAGGACTATCATAGTGGTGTCTTTTTAGGTTGGTCTTAGTATAAGTGTCTTGGATTAATACTATAGGAACATCTTCTGGTACTATAAAGCAGGCTTTATTTTAGTTCATGGATAAGCTTATTATAGTTTAAGATAAATAGTGTGATTCAAAATGACGTAAAGTCAAGATAGCGTAAATACGCCCCACACTGGTGTGATTTCATATGTAAATAAAGTTAGTGAAATAAGATTTAATTAATCTGACTTTAAGTGACAGAATTGAGATGTTGTAAATTCAGGATGTCATATTATAAAATTATATGTATATTTTAACCATTTTATTGTTTATTTTATTTTTTTGTGATTCAAAATCACTAACACAAAAAAAGCTATCTCAAATTAAATTTAAGATGGTGTAAATCAAAGTGCCGTTTTTGAGATGGTGTGTCCTACCTTATTTTTATTACTAAAACTGAAACATCTACAATAAAAAAATTAAATGCACATTTTAAAAAAATTATATCATTGATATTTAGAAAAATTCATTGCACATATAGCTGATTGTTGAAATTTTCATATTATAAATATATCAGTGGCACTTATTATGACTTTAATATATTAAGTGGATTGGTGGCTAACAGCAATCCAATAATTTAAGTGTGAGTTACTATGTACTTTACTATAGAATTTATTATTAAAAATAATGTTGACAATTGGAAATATGTTTATTTTCTCGTGATCATCCACTGGGGTGAATTTAAGAAAATTAGAGTGACACAATCAAGCCTAAATCACTATGCCACCTCCTATTGAGGATGTTGTAAGTGGCAAAGTTGACACTTTACCTTTTTCATACCTAAAGAGAACTTATTAAAAACTTTACTTAAGTGTAATAGTAAAATATCATATTCCCACCCCCAAATCATTATTTTTCATAAAGAAATACTTAACTTTGATTATTTTTCAACCTATTTTCATATATTTTTTAATTTTATTATATGAACAAAAACATACAGAGAATGGTTAACATTTGCTAGCCCACATAAATTTAATTAAGCATACTATGAAAAAACATAGTAAATTTTCAAGAAAACACCAACAGTGTTAATGTTGTCAATAATAATGTCTACAACTTTTCTAATCTTCAGTGAGAATTCAGCTTTTTACCAATCATCACTCATAATGTTGACACTTTTTGTTTCTCACATATGAAACTTTATGTTTTACATAATAAAAGCATCTGATTTTTTGATATGTTGTATTTTTAACTTTTCTCTTTCATGTTCTTAATTTTTAAAATAAAAAATATATATAAATATAATAATTTTTACATAAATCTCTTAACTTTTAACTTTTTATTTAAAACTATAATAAAATAAAAACTACACAAATATTTTTAAAATTTTAAATGCCAATAAAAGCCATATAAATTTTACTTTTTATATATTTAGTTTTTTAAGTTGTTTTGTTTTTTGTTTTGTTTTTAAATACAAAGCTTTACCTTAAAGCTTGTAGCTTATTATTTTAGGACAAGAACACCCCAAAGCAACAAAAGAGTACCAAGTGTCCCTCCAAGGCCCCCAAGACTCCAAAGAAAAAGCCTTCCTCATCAAATAAGGCTACTCCTAAGCCCTCCCCTGGGCCCTCTCCCAAGAAGAGCCCTGCTCACTCCACTGGGGGAGAGGAAACTGATGGTTTACTTACTGACCACAGTTTCTATAACTCTGCTTCAGACAAGGAGCCTACCAAGAAGCGGCACCAGGCCAAGAAGTCCCTTCCCAATGATAAGTCTCCTACACATGAAGAGCACCAAGACAAGCCCATTTCTGCTCCCCTCACCAAACTCCCCTCCTTTCAGTTCATCAGGGGATGACTCAAAGCCCTGCCCTGATTACTTCTCTGGCTTTTGCCATGCTTCTACTGGCCCCTGGGACCCTCTGTTGGCCCATAATATCTACAATGTTGATGGCAAATTCAAGGTTCTTTTCACCTTGCCCAAATACTCTCCTATCATGAGTGTGAAGAGTGGGCTGGCCATGGTAGTCAATGGTTACATTTTCAGCTGCAACAAAGCCAACCAGGGCTTCAAGAGCCGCCACTACACCTGTGAGGACCGCACCTGCCCAGTGCGGCTCAACACTGAGCGCTGGGACTTAGTACAAACCATTAAGGGTGAGCACACTTGCATAATGCCCAACACCACCATAGCCCACCTCCTAAAGTGATACATTGTCCAGGTCATGCCCACTTCAAAAGACCTTTCCCCCAGACAGCTGGCTGTGCTTGCTTGCAAGTACTTCTCCCTAATCAACTTGAAGAGGGTTCCAACCCATAGTCAGCTGGTGAAATTTGTTAGTGATAGGTGTCAAGCCACCAATCCCCTGGCCAAGAGCGCCACTACAATTGAAGACCTGGTCCTCACAAATGCCCTCAAAAAAACTGAAGATGATGAGATGTTCCTGCTCCATGATAATGGGCAGGAAGTGGAGGATAGGATTATAGCCTATACCACAGCCCAAAACCTGGAGCAGCTTAACACTGCTACCACCTGACTTTGTGATGGCACATTTGCTACTTGCCCCTCTCTCTTCAAGCAGCTTTGGGTCCTGCATGGGCAGTTTAATGACCAGGTCATCTGCCTTGTGTTCTTTCTCCTTCCTGGTGCCAAGACTGAAGTCTACACCAGAGCCCTCAAGATTGTCCGGGATGCTTTGAGCTCCCTTCCTGCCAACAAGCTCCCCCTCCCACCCACGCCACAAGAGCCAATCCCTCCTCTTCTGAGAAGGATGAGTTTGCCCAGGCCGCTGAGCAGCTAGCTTATGTGCGCTCACTTGGGCCAAAGTGATTATAATGGACTTTGAGCTTGCTCAGTTCCAAGCCTTTTAAGCCACCTTTAGTGGGGAAGTACAGGGCTGCTTCTTCCATTTTAGGCAGGCCCTCATCAAGCATCTTAAGAGCAAAAAGGAACTCTTTGAGAAGTATTTAAACAACGGTAAAGGGAAGTGTCACTTTGCCTTAAACAAGTTTGCTGCCTTGAATTTTGTTCAGCCAGAGCATACTGGGCTTGGCTTTGAGGCCCTCCTGGAGGATGCTTATATCAAGAAGCACTCCACCATTTTCAAGGGCTTCCTTGATTACTTTGAGCGCCAATGGGTAGGAAAGAAGGTGACTGCCTGGAGAGGAAAAAGGGGGCCACAGAACCATGGAACTATAAGAACGCCTGTCTTAAGGGAGAGATGAATACCATTTCCAGCCTGGAGGTGTGGCATAAACACCTTAAGGTGAAGTTTGGGTCCAACCCTAAGTACAACAAGTTCTTCCTCAAGCTGTAGGAGGAGCAGGCCTGGAATGTCTCTAAGTTTTGTGACCTTGCCAACCAGGTGGCCCCCAAGAAGAGAAAGATTAAGGAGAAGGACTATCAGGAGGACGTTCAAAAGATGGTGAGAAAGAAGTATAAGGTGGGAGAAATCAGAAAATACCTCAAGATGTAGCAACTGCTCTTGCTTGTGGCTTCAATTAGCCCAGTAAACTTTGCTTTGCCTGGATACTTTTTACTTTTGATTTTTATATCTTTTTATTTTTTTGGATAGTACTAATCTTTTTTGTCAGGGCCCAGAATGGGCCAGACAAAACCCTATGTTGCATAGGTTTAAAGCCTGCAATCAAGCAACTGCGCAACCAAACAATTGTGTTTTTGATCACGCAGATTAACCAAAGAGAAACTTTAACCCCAAGTGGGGAATCAAACCCTGGTCAAGGCCAGCCCTGGGGGCATTTTGAAACCGCTCCAAAGCCAAGCAAAAAAGATTTTAATTGATCTATACCCTCTGAAATCCAGGAATGGGGACTTGGGTTTCCAAATGGCCCAAAATTCCCCTGCCAGCTTTCCCAGGGCAAAAAAAAAGGATCCATCTAACTGAAAAACCAAGAGTCACCAATGGAGCCCAACTCAAGGATAATTTATTGACAGCCAATAAGGAGTTGCCAGTAAGTTTAATTGCAGTTTCCCAGCAAGATATAGCTGGAAATACTGGCAACCCCTTTCCTTGTTGACATCTTCATCTAATAAACTTTTGTTGTTTAATTCACACTGAGCATTTATACTTTTCAGGGGTTTATTAAATTATCACAAATTTTATACTGCTGGTGCTTTCAAACAGAGAGTACTTCCAGTACCAATGCCAGTGCTGGGAAACAGAGCAACTTCTAGCTGCCTTCAACCAACCACCACCAGCATTTACCCCATCTCCTAGAGTGCTGGACCAAGAAATAATTCCTGCTTCTGCACCACGCCTCACCTTTCCTGGTGTTCCTCTGCTCCAACAACTTGCTGAGCAAGACTGATCATGAGCGCCGCCACAGGAGAACTTCATCTTGTTCCTTCTGCTTCTTCATATGATTAAAGTAAGCTTGGGTTTGCCTACTTGACCATGCTGGGACTCACTGAGCAAGTGATACCCCACATGGGAGTGTGGCGTCCTTGGGCTACAGCTGCCAATTATGTGATGTGGATGGCCCCTGTCATCTACTGGGCCTTCCAGGCTCAACCCTTCCCCTTGACTGAAGGTTCCCCTGGGAGTCACCCAGGCCATGACATTTTTAGGTATAAATGGTAAGTTTCAGATACAGTTTCAATGTGATTTAGTAAGAAATATCTTATATTTTGTTAATTTATCTTTAAGGTATGTTTTTTTCAGTTATGCTTATATAAAATTTATAAATTGAAGATAGAGTTTTCTTATTTTATATTTATTATGATATATTGAATATCTTGATTTTTGGTTCATTAGAATTTTAATTTTTATGGGAATAAAAAATAATTTTATAATAAAGAGTGTAATTTACATAGTAAATTGAAAAATACTTGCTTATATCACTTTATTCTTATTACTTATGGTATTTTTTATTGCATTTTTTAACTCTCTGAGATCATTTTAGTATAATAATGTATTTAAATTTTTTTATTAAAAATCTTCAGGTTAAAGTGTTTTGTTAACTAAAAAAGTGCCAACATCCAGGAGACAACATTATGTAAAACTGGGTTGTCACTTTACTATAGTGTTGACATTAAAAGTGTCAACATTATTAGTGTCAACATGGTCACTGTCAGCATTATTAGTGTTGACATGGGAACTGTTGCTGGGGCATCTTCAAAATAATAGCAAAATATTAAATTGATAGCTTTTCTTGGGCTTTTTCAGTAACCTTTTGGATAAATATTCAGACATAATTTGGTAGAATTTCCCAAGCATTTGGCAGGAATTGGAGTAGAGGCCTAAGAGGGAGGCATAACTTTACAATATCAGTCTTGAAAAATCTACATGAGGAATTTCAAAAGTTTCTATTTCTTATTTAATTTTTTATAAGCTTATAAAAAGTGTGATTAACTTTAAAAAGTCAATTTTTAATTTCCTTGCTTTTAATTTGAGAAACTTAGTAAAACATAATGAATAAAATATTGATTTTTTGCAAAAATTTAATATTAAGTGGACATAGTTTTTTAGTACCTTTTTGCATTTTGATTTGACTACTTTTTGATTTCTGCACCCATTAAGAAACTATATGTAAGAATTTTATAAAAAAAATTATGAGATAAAAATTTATTTTTTTAAAATTTTTAGGGCTTATAGTAGTAATTTACATTAATATTTAAACAAAACAAATTAAAAAATTTGCCTAAAGGTAAAAAAGCTTTTTTGGCTCTTGATTTCTTTTTTTACAAATATAATTTTTTTAATTTCAATGTGTCAAATAATAAATTGAAGATTTTTTTGCACTTTTTATTTTGTTGTCTATATTCAAAGAGGTACATAAATTCTATTTTAAAAGCCAGATTAAATTAAGGTGTGTTTTAAATTGCATCAATTTGGGCACTTTGGACTTGGTTTTTGAATTTTAGCTATTAGTACTGTAAATTCAGAAGCTGAACGTAAAAATGCGGGATTGTCAAATCCTTGGTCCAAATTTTGAATCACTTTTGCAGGATGACCTTTATTTAATTAAATTGAATTCTTTGTATTTTTATTTGAATATTTGAAAATGCGGGAGCTCATAGACACTTTGCAAAGTTCAAGTCAAACTTCATATTTCCAATGGACAAAATGAATTAACTGGAATCAGATTTGAAGCGTTCAAATCCATCAACCATTTTCATTAAGTTTACTATGTTTTTTGAAATTGCAGGATTGTCAAATCCAAGAATCAAATTTCAAATCACTTTTGAATTCCACTAGTAAACTCAGATATTAATTGCAGGAACTGGAATCCAAATTCAATGTACAGTAAGAAACTAGGACAAATCAACCCAAATAAAGAAGCTCCACTCTGGATAAAATCAAATGAAAAATCCAATCTCAACAACCATGTTTATAAATGAAATTAAGTGAAATGTAAAATTGTCTAAACTGGAAATGATGTAATATTCTGCACTCTAAATCACTAATACAGCAACCACAAAACCATATAATGATTTATGAGCTACTCTCCTGATGATGCAGAGATCTTTTAAAAGTTTTTTGGCCCCTGGCGTAGCCAAGGGGCCAACAAAACTTCATTTCAAGGAAGAAAGGAGAGGAAAAGATAAACCATCAGTTTACTGCACTATGTATTCATGTACTGCTATTAAGGATACTTGATTACAGTAGATTTCAGAAAATACTAATAATAAAATAGAATTATATTACAATCTGTTTTTACCATGTTGCCTTTTCCTTGGTGTGTTGATAGTTTGTTTGCTGTTGATAAGGTGTTTGCATTTGATTGGATAGTTTCACCTCCAGTTGCCTTGGTAATAGGAAATCAAGCTGCCTCCCTGAGACCAACTGTGGTCATGGAGGCGGCTTGATTTCCTATTGCCAAGGCAACTGGAGGTAAAACCATCCAATCAAATGCAAACACCTTATCAACAGCAAATGAACTATCAACACACCAAGGAAAAGGCAACATGGTAAAAACAGATTGTAATATAATTCTATTTTATTATTAGCGTTTTTTAAAATCTACTGTAATCAAGCTTCTAAATTTTAGCTGTCCTAAAAAGGAATAGGGTGCTTTTTGAGAATGCCTATGATTCCTAAAAGAATTAGCACAAATCCACTCTAGATCCTTTATCATCTTTTTTGAGACACCCATAAATTACATTTATTTCAAATTCACCTCATTTTTGATTTGAAATTTGGTTCTTGGATTTGACAATCCTGCAATTTCAGATTTGTTAATTTTACATGATGTCTATGATTTGTTTGAAATACAGGAAATCTCAAATTGTACATTAGAATTCCACATTTCTGATTTATGTATCCCGCATTTGTTTGTTGTGTTTTGTCTTTTGTTAATTGAATTATCTGCTCAAGAGATTCAAAATTTGCCAATTTTAATAAACCAAAAAAGGCAAATTAAAGGGTTACTTTTATTAAATATTTCAATTTTCACTTGGCTGAGTTGCCCGCAAAAGTGATTTGAAATTTGGACCAAGGATTTGACAATCCCACAATTTTACGTTCAGGTTCTGAATTTACAGTAAAAAGATTTTAAAAAAGTCAAATTTAAGGAAAAGATTAGATTTTTTGGGAAAATTTTTCATTGAAAAAAAGTGCGGAGATCAAAAAATCCATTGATTTGAAGATTTCAATCTCCATACTTTCACTTTAGGCACTTGCCTGCCAACTCAAAATATGTCATCACAACTATGAAAAACACTTTTTAAAAAAATTTGAACAACAAAAATATATAAGAAACAACAATTTTTAAAAATCCTATCATAGGCTTAAAAAAAGCCTCAGAATTTTAAGTCTGCAATAAAAAAGTGGGTCAATTAGAAGCAACAAGGGTGTGTGAAGCCCAAAAGTCAAAATATACCCAAAAACAGCTACTTTCATCTATCAAATCTATGATATATACTTTAATAGATGCATATAACAGTCTCAAACACCAAAGAAAAGGAAAAAAGAAAAGTAGAAGATAAATAGAGAGAAGATAAAGAAGAATTTATTGAGAAAGGGATCAAACATTGGCTGAAAGAGCAACAGAGATGGCCTGGAGATGCTCAAGCTTTCTATCCTTGAGATAGTATACAAGAACTGCCTTGCTGATTTCAGCTTATTTTTTCACTGCCTTGGTCTGCTTGGCGGGGTTGTCCTTATTCTTTATCCCAGTCTTGAAGATCTGGGCAGAGATAGCCTGGTGGGTTTTGAGGAAGAAAGTAATCTTGTTAAATTTCGGCTTCTTGACCCTAACCCTAGTTTCAAATTGTCTATGCTGCCTTCAAGGAAATATATGATCTTGATTAAACCATCTTTGACCTTCTTAAAGCAGCTCCACTGGATCAAGTCACCGCCTTTTTGAATACAGTGTGCTCCCTGGAAGATGCTAACCCATTGAGTTTTGAAACACTCAATAAAGGGTATAAAGGCTGCCTGGTTAGCAATAATGTAAGGGTGGAAGAAGAGGGTTTTATAGAAGACATTTGCTTCTTCCTTTCTAACTAGGGCAAGGGCAGCAAAGCAGTTGAAGATGTCTTTGGTATCTTTGGTCCCTTCTGCATTGATAAGCTCATGCAGATCTGAGAATCTCTGAAGGTGGCAACATAGTGCTTACCAGAAGTGACAGTAGCATCCCTGAGGGAAGCTCTTAAAGACTTGAATAAAAGCATTGGCCTGAGCCTGTTTAAAGTCAACTATCAGATATTCATGGTAGGGCAGGCTTTCTGGCTTCTTCTTGGTTGGGGTGGGAGCATCTTCTTATTGAGAGATGGCTTTCTTCTTGCTCCCTCTGGCCTCCTTGGGCTCCTCTTTGGTGGTTGGGAGGATCTCATCCAACTTGGCCTTCATAAATGAAAGAGCTTGGACATAAGTTTCCTTCTTCTTATTTGGGAGGAAAAATAAGACCAGGGGAAGAACTATATTTCCCACCTTTCCGTGAATGTTCCAAAGCTGGTTAAATAGCTTTGGGCAGGTGGAGAAAGTTCCATCTTCAAGACAGGTCTTGAATTTGAGAAGGTTCCAAAGATCCTGGGAGGTAACAAAGCAAATAGTTTGCTCATGGGCATGTTGGCCATCATTATGGAGGGGGAATCTCTCTTCATGACAAGATAGTTTTTGTTCCTCTGCCAAGATCAATTGATTGATGGAGGTAGCACTGATGCCTTCAGTGCTTAGAGCATACCTCTGATCAGTGAGGTATCTCTGTAGTTTGGAGGTGTCACCAACAGATGCAAGTTGGGAGTCATTAAAATTGAGGAGGGCATCATTTACCACCTCAGTGAAGGTTTTGTCCCTTGTGGTGGTAATAACTTGACAAGGAAACCAACAGATGAGTTGATACAGAGAATCAAAAATCTCACTGCATTCATGGCATACAGTTAAGTCTTAAACCTAGTTGCTATAAAATATTCAGCTGGGTGCTGACCTTTACAAATAGTTAGCCTAATACTTCTTTATCTTAGTACTATACCTGTTGTGGTATAGTGACAGCCTGGATAAATACAGAAGAATATAATAAGATAATAAGACAAAACTTGTATTTATTAAGATAGTGGTGAGCTTATATAGCAGAAGGCGGGGGAATTACCACCAGGGGTTTAGAGGCACCAGACAAAGGACTTACTAAATGAAGGAGAGGAAAGAGACACACTGGAAAGAGCTTCACAAGAAAACAACCAGTTTTACATGCCTTGTCTAATGGAGGCAAGTGGAATTAATTTTTCTGCCCTATTAATAACTTCAGAAGTAAAGCCTGCACCAGATGTGCAATAGAAAGGCGGTTTGAACACCCGTTTATAGGCGTTTTAAATGTGTATATCAATTATTTATCCATGCTGTAATAGGACAATCTTGTGATTGCACAAGCGTTCCATTTTCCGGATCTTATGTGGGCATCTGGTATGTCTAATCCATTAAGATCTGCAACAACCATTGTTACTGATGATCATATTGATGGGAGGGGAGAACTTGGCCTCAGATTCTGTAGGAGGTTCTCTGGCCCATAACTTTCAAACACTTTCTTCTAAAGTTGCTAAAGAGTTGGATTTACAGGTGCCAGCTTCAGCAGTGAAGCCAATTTGCTTTTCAGAAGTATCTAATTGATGTCCTTGTTTAGTCACCATAGTTGAGAGTTCAGCTAGGCGCAAAGTCAGAGAAGGGCCTACCAAAAGACAAGGGCAGAATTGCTCATTGACAAAGTCAATTAATTTGGTCATTTCCTGAAAGTCTGTGTCTAGATCATTGTGATCCTGCTTCATATGGTCAAGTCTATTGGCTAGAGCAATCATCTCTCTATCATAATAGATACAGAGCTGTTCAGGCATTCCTGGACAGCAGTCTTCATCATCAGAGGGGCCAGAAAACTTGTGAACTCTGTGACAACTGCTTGTAGCACCAAGATTTGTTGTTGTAGTGCAGCCACCTGGGTGTTAACTACTACCACTTGAGGATCAGGTTGGGGTGTAGCTTACAGAGGTGCTTGGTGTAAGAGAGGGGGGCTATACTAACAAAGTCTGGCTCCCATCCTGGTAGGACCAACCACCAGGATGCCATCCAGTTCAAGACTGGGATAGCCGCTTGAAGGGACCTCCCAAAGGAGACCATATGTGAAAGGGGAGAGAAGTATGCATTCAAAGCCATGACCAAGGCTCCAGTAAGTAGCCACAGAGAGCAATCCCAAGTGGGAGGGACCTCTGCATCTGATTCAGGGATTTGATGCAAGGAGGGTAGGAAGGGAGCTGAAACTGCTGAGGGGGAAGGATTGTCCAAGTCAGAAGAAAGAGTTTCAGTAGTACCAGATTCTAAAGGGGCAACAGCTCTTCAAGATAAGAAGACAATAAAGGGAAAAAAACATAGGATACTGAGTTGGTGGGAACCTGGGTGAGATGTCCAATTACATTTAAAAACATACCAGGAATAAACTCAGAAGATCAAGAAATCAAGGGAAGTTTGCTCCAAAAGACAGGGTTGGAGGGCCAGAACAATAGAGAAATAGGCACCAGTATCCACATAGCCATCTTGTACCAAGGAGACAACATGATTTCAGTGGGGTGCCCTTTTTACTAAAACTTCCGGGTGGACGGACCAAGTGCACATGTAAATATCAGGGAATGATCTGAATTAATATTTTTGGAACAACTCCCAACAAAAAACGACGGGCGGGCGGGCAGTTGTGCAGGCAGTCCAGGGAAAGCAGGAGGCAGGGACAACAGCAGGAGTTGATACAATTACCTTTATTATTTAACAAACTTCAAAACTACAAAAAGGATTTTTAAAGTCAGGAGTTTATTCAACAATTGGAATTGGTAAGCAAGGGACCTGACAGCCCATGCTTCCATTTTATTCAGAGGGGGGTGATAGAACTGGGGGGTTATGAGAGGGGCTATCAGAGTGCAATCTAAAGGAGAGCCTATTAAAGACTACTGGCCAATATTCTCCTGGTTTGAGATCAAGAAAAATAGGGGCCGCAGGCCCGGATGTAAGAATCAGTCCCTCAATTGGCTAGGAGCCTTCTAAGGACTCAGGGTGCACATTTCCCCTAATGCCTTCCTCTGGCATCTCCACCAGAGAGCTCCAGAACCCAATTATTTTGGGCCAAAGGACTTCTGGGCCAGAGGAATTGGCTACTTGGGACACCACTGATTGCAGGATTTGATACCCAATTTCCCCAGGCCACAGGTTAGGCCTTTCAGGCTCCATGTGGCCCGCATTTTTCTGTTGGTCTTCTAGTTGTTTCAGGACTGGACAACACCAGGACAACAAGCAATCTAGCTGAATTAATGTCTCCTCTGCTGTTGGAGGGGACTCCAAAGGAGAAATGGGAACTTCAGCCAGGAAGGCCAGCACAAAGCGTTCATCCACTGTATGGGCCAAGTCCTCCAGGTTTTGGAGGGGTTTTGCCTGCACGCGGGCCACTTTTTTCAATGGTCTGGGAAATACATTCTGATCCAGGGCCAAAGGTGGGCCACAGAACTTTACACTTGGCTTTATGTAGTGGCGCGTAACTCATGGATAGCTTCCCATAACTCTTTCTCTTGTCTCACCAGATCTTGTAGAAGGGTGACCACCAGCAGGGGATTGGTTTAACTTATCCATGCAAGCTTGAAATCCCTGTATAATAGTAATTGCAGCAGCCTTTTCCCATATCAATTCATCCTGCATGTCTTGCATACTTTTTGAGGAAACCTCAGCTAAGTGTTGCTGTTGCTCAGCAGTATGGACACATAATTAATTGAGTTGTACCAGAAACTGCTCAAAGTCAATGAATTGGGTGTTAAGGGCAGAGTCAACCTGGGCCAGCCAGGGTTGTTGTAGCTAGTGGAACTCATGAAGGCGTTCAAAAAAGTATTCAGGGACAGAAGAATGCAGGTACTTGATAGACTTAGTTAATTGAGCTTGGGAGATAATTGAATCTCTCTGATTATCAGACACTAGGAAGAACAGGGAGTATACCCACTGTTGATAGGCAGAGAACTGCTCTCAATGGTTAGAAACAGAGGCACAAAGAGAAGAAATTTTATGGATGTGGAGCCCCAGTACAATCTGATGATAGACCAAGGCAGGTTGGACAAAGGACAAGGGTAAGCAAGAAGCAGAGTCAGCTGCTGAAAGGAGATAATGCGTAATACAAGGAGCAACAATCATCTTTTAATATTCTGTAGATTTGAACTGGACTTGTTGGTTAGGGGTGGCTCCATCACAGGCTAATCCAAGGTCCACTGAAGTGATTTGGTCTAAATCAGGAATATGCAGCAGATACACAACAAGACAGGGGCCATTGGCCAAGTTCAGATCAGTAGGAGTGATAGGCAGGTTAGTAATGTCTTCTTCCATAGGAGGGCTGGAAACTTCAGGCAAAGACAGGTCCTGAATTGGCTGAGATGAGGGACCAGAGAAGGTAGTTTCAAAGGGAGTAACTAAGGGGCTTATAGCCCCTGTAGTGAGCATCATTTTTGCTATGTGCTTGGGCGCAATCAAGGGACACAACAGGAAATCCTAATGGTAGGATTGGGTTCATAATAAGTCTTAGTTTAGTCTTCATGGATGAATAAGTAATTTACATTAAGGCCCTGGGAATAATAATTATCAGAAATCTCCTCTAGACTAGACTAGGGAGATGGCACCAAAGTATAAAAATAAACACAAAGAAAGAGTGTAAATAGAACTTAATTTTATTGGGTGAATCTAAATGATTCTTATATGGTGATTGTTTACCGCAAAATATTAGAAGGACAGTTAGATCACTGGCCACTCTCATAAGTGGGTTGATGATCAATCAGTTTACCAGTCGGAACGTGAATGAATCATTCACCTGATTTGGAGTAAACCCCATTTCAAGGAGAGAAAGGGAACTGAAGGATTCCACACTCAAAATGTGATCTCATCAAAGGCAAAATTGATAATGTATGAATATTGGGATTCATGACATAGTCTAATATCAATCTTCCCCTTTTATTATACTTGTATTTCTCAGAAGTATCATGGCAATAATGATTTTACTGTTTGGTCTATTAAAAACTGTCAGCCTATATAGCTGATACCCATAGCTATGGTAAACTAGCTGTGGGTATGGCTCCAAACCTAGGAAGCAGGACTTTGGATGTGAGTTTAAAATGGGCCTTTTCATTTAGCGAAGAGTTGACCAGTTTAAAAACTGTATTGTAGCTGGGGTTTATTGGCCGTGGGCAAGAAAAGAGGAAAGTTGTGGGAATTAAATATTTCTTTGCTTTTAAGAGTTCAGCTAGAATGGATTATATTATAAATTAACAGCATAAACTCTATTTATTGCCAAGTAGACGCCGAGACCTTACACTAGTTTTATATCCACAAAAAGGATTCAGTTTAGCTTATGATTTATGGGGAGTTGGGATTATTAAAAGAAAGATTCTGCGGCGAATAGGAATTCTGGGGCGGAGGTGAAGCGTTTGGATGGTTTGAAGAGCAATTGCAGGCAAGTGAGTTGTTTCAGAGGATAGTCAGGGATTTGATTAGGCGTTCAATTCAAAAGGGTGGGTTCATTTAGGAATTATGTATGTGGCAATATGCATTTTGTCAAAGTAATTTTAAAGGAGGCTTATCTTATTAAGTTGTAAAAGTGAGCTGACAAGCAAGTAAATGTTTTGATAGACTATTGGCGATCGGCCAATCTACAAATTAGGCCAATCCATGCAATTTCCTAATCGTAAGATAACTGGTCAATGTAACAGTAGATCGGCAGGGGAATGGATAGAAATAGAACATGGCCTGAGAAATATTGCCAATGACGAGTCCTGAACTTGGTTTAGACGACTCCGAATCGAGTTCCACAGGAAAGCTGAAGAAGCATGTGAACTCAAGGCAGTTTGAGTATTTTGTGCTGTGGTTGACGCTGGCGTATATGGCGTGCTCCTTTGTGACATTTATAAGAGGTATATTATTATGAATGCTCTAAAAAACAAGGTCTTTCTTTGAACCACCACAAGACTGATTTGTATGGTAAAATCGATATCATGCTGGTAGTGATGAACTACGTTAAGCTGAGCATGTCGGTGATATTCTTCTTGGAGATTGTAATGCGCATACATGCGGCAGGCGTACGCAATTGGTTTAACATTTGGAGCAGCATCGACTTGGGTGTAGTTGTTATTTGTATGACAGTTGAACTATTAGCAGTGATTCTGCACAACATGCACTTTATCCGCTATGACTGGTTGTTCGTGTGCTTCCGCGTGTGGTACGGAGTGCGCATGGTTCGGTCAATCAACCACCTCAAGGAGGCCTCGGAAGAGAAAGCCATCCAGCGTGATGCGGAGATGCTCAAGAAGTGTACCATCCTTATCCTGGAAAAGCAGAAGGAGTCGGGAGATCTGGAGAAGGATCTGGATCAGATGAATAAGCTGATCAAGAAAATTGAGGGCGAGCAGATTAAGAAACCTATCTCTCGCAGGAAAGGATCCAAGTAACCCTATGCTCAAAGGCTGCCCCAACGAGCAAATGTACCACTTTAAGATTTAATCTTAAACCCCCGAATTTAATTAAAGAAGCATGTCAATGTCAAATCCACAAACTTAATTGTGATTGAAATTCACAAATTAAACCAATTAATCCTTTGAACGCCCCATTTTAACCTTAAAATATAAAGTCATAAGTAAATTAAATCCATACATTAAAAATACATCAATTCGTTAGGAAGGAGATGCTTCAGTCAACCCTGGCTAGCTTACGGCTCTGTGTTGCAACAGCCAAAACGCGATCGCCAAAAACTATTAATTTAAAATAACTCTTTGGCTTTAGTGCCCAAGCCTGAAGCTGGCCGCAGCTAGGGCTGCAGCGAATTAAAAACGCAATTATTACAGCATTTGCTGAAAGTGTCACATCCAAACTGTCTTTTTTGGATTCCCTCATATCAAGGGAATCCGAAATTTAAAAAAAATGGTTGCCGATGGCTTTCTTTTTTCTGGAAAAGCCAAATTATATATATATTTGAATCAGAATTAAATTCAAACTCTTATATTTTATAATTTTAAAATTTGAAAGAATAAATTTTTTAGTTTAAAAAAAATCAAAAAATACCCTCATGTAGATGTGTACAGCTAAGATCCCGGAAAAAAACATAGCAAAGACAGTTTTCCAGAATTATTTCTGGGCCTGAAAGATGGCTGCTTTATAAAAAAGCAGCCATTCATCTCAGATCCTCTGCAGCCCTAGCCGCAGCTGGTCGGAGCTTGGACAAAGCTGCCCAGGCCAGGAAGCAGCTGATAAAAAAGTTAAAAATTTTTGAGCCTCTTCCTTTGACTTAATTCTACTATGTCTACTCATGGATAGATTTTGAATTTAAACGGTCAATTTTTTCATCAGAACTAAAGGCAAGCTTATAAATCAAAAGTACAGAGATCATAAGCCACAAATCAAAGCCTTTTTACTATGCACTTTTTTTATAAAAAAATGCCCAAAATAAGTCCTCTAAAATGATATAGTAGCTCTTGCACCAGTGGAGATAATAAAATAGCTCAGCCTAGAAAAAAAGCAGGTGCTATTGTAAAATATACCGTCTATTAATAAGAATTTGAATATTAATATGTGCTATGGCACAAGCATATAATAAACTACACATGCACAAAAATAACTTATAAAGATCAAGATACACCAATTTTAAATTTATTTCATTTGCATTTGATTCCTCCATGATTATATTTCAAACAGTTAAGTCTGTTCAGAAGCTATTGTCCCAAAATCTATGGCTAATTCCTCTCAAGAAAAGAATTCCCTGGAAACCAACCTGATTAATGAATCATAAGTGGTACACTTAGCACACATATATGTTGTATGGGGATCAAGCATTTTGAATCCTAAGCTGAACATTACTTGGACAAGCCCCATGACTTCCATGACATACATGGTCAGTATGTAGCTTCTCATTATACTATATAATACTCCTCTTTTATATCAAATAAAAGTATCATGATCTTCTTAGTTTTCCTTTTTGTCTTGTTTCATATACTTCCAAGAAGTATATACTTGGCACAAGCTATATAAAACCCCTCTTCTACATTTGATAAAGACATTTTATCTTTGTAAACCCCCTGGTTTTATTAGTGTAGAGCATAAACTTCTTAGAAGTATAATAAACAAGATAAAGGGGGGAAATTAAGATAATGATACTATTATTGATATGAGTTTAGAGCATTATATAGTATTATGAGAAGCCACATGCTGTTCATGTATGTCATGGTAGTCATGGGGCTTGTCCAAGTAGTGTTCCACTTAGGAATTGAAAGGTTTAATCCCTGTATTAGATGGGCAATCAATAATGATACCACCAACTTAATGATTAGTCAGAGAATCACTCAGGGAATCACTTTCCAAAGAGAGAGTGATTGAAGATGTTGCAACTTCCCCCTGGGGTGCTGAAAAGCAGAGCCTTAGGAATTTTCTTAAAATTGTCAGGGATTTTTCTTGATATTGATCCAGTTTGGCGTTGGATACAGGTCATTGTGAGCTACGTTGTGCTGTTCTTGCTTTGCAAAGTTAGAGTTGGTCATAGTGCATACATGTTACAGTAGAAAATCAAATGGAAGGGATAGTGCGTCCACGTAAAACCAGAAACAAGCAAAGAACTGCAGCCAAACCCTTGAAAGAAATAGACAACTTAAATGCTGTCATAGACAAAAAATGGGTCAAAGCTAGGGTTGCCCAAATAGTCCTGGAAAATCTGGACCTACCTCATTTTCCCCAAATAATTATGACAAGAAAATTATGTGTTATACTTTATTTGGGGATGGCAGCGCTCAACCCGCTGGTTGCCAAAAGTTTGCAAATTATGATGTCATTGACTTGAATTCCAATGCAGGACCTTCAACTGCAGAAAATATTCTTGCCAGCTAATCAGATGCCACAGAACCCCCTCCTCTCCCATCCTGATCTCCCTTAAGACTTCCCCATTCCCCTCTAGAAACTTGTTTCTAGATAGCTTAATTTACCTCAAAATAAAAGAAAGTTTATCCCAAAATGATGGCTCATTTGGGGCTGTTTGCCCCTATCATCAAAAGACTAGCCTCTGTGGCTGTCAAGGTTGCCATCAATTCCATGGCTGCAACCTGGCCTGCGCTGTACTTGTTGACGCCCTCTGATTCTCTCTCAAATTTACCCTAAAAATCATTTGCCTACTGACAATTTCTCTCTCAATCTTCTGTTACACCACCATTGGATCCAAGATGCTGAAGCTGTCCTCCTGATTTGGTCTCCTGCTTGTCAAGCAACTTAAAATCTGTTTATTATATCCTCATTGTATATCCTTGAATCATGCCGCATACCACTTTGCTCTAACAATACACTTGAGTTCTGTACAGGTGCTAATTCCTTTGAAAAGGTAAGTGCTGTTTGGTTCAACCTCCATGATGACTTCTGGTCTTCTTAGCCCTAGTTCCCATCTGTGTAAGTCATGATTTACAACCCAAATCTAAACCCTGAATTGAAACTGTTCCTGTTGGATAAAGATTGCTTGTCTCTCAACTCTTTCCTTTTCCTTAGCCTTTTGGTATTTTCTGGCATGTTGTACATCAGGATTATTTTCTGCTGGTACTTTCTTAGATAGAGGTAATCAAGGTCCTAATTTAGTACTGAAAATGTCAAGTTTGTGTCTGTAAACAAGTTCATAGGGGCTCTTGCCTGTTTTGCAATTGACTCATGTTTGGCACGCCATTAGTGCCGTTGGGAGCATGTTGGCCCAAAGTTGTGGATCATTTGCAGGCAACTTACTGAGCACTTCTACAAGGAAGCCCTTCATTTGTTCTACTCTTTTGTTTGCTTGTGGATGATAGGGGCTGGCAACAGTGTGCTTTATTTCATTCTTGGCAAGGTAGATGTTGGTATCAATGGTGTTGAGTTCTTTCCCTCCATCTGTAATCAGGAGTTCAGGTTTTCCAAACTTGGCTATTATTTCTTTGCCAATAAATTATCTCACATCATTGCCTTTGTGTTCTTTTTAGCTTGTGCCACAGGCCACTTGATTGCATAGTTGAAGGCTGTTATGATGTACTTTTTGCCTTTGTTATTGCCAGGAATTGGTCCCACAATATCCAGTGACCACACTTTGAAGGGTTGCGTGATGGACACTGGTAGTACTGACTTGGGTGGTGCCTTGGTTTGAGTGTACTTCTCACAGACTTTACATTGTTCCAGGACCTCTTTGATATTGATCAGCATGTTGGGCTACCAGTAGCATGTTTTGAGGTATTCATGCAATTTTCTGCTACGGGTGTGTCCCAGGTCTCTGTAATATCAGAGGATTGTGTCAATCTTTTGTGTTGACGGGACGTAGGGTACATTGTCACCATTTGGAAGTATGTGGTGTAGAGTACCATATACAGTTTTGAACATATGTTTGTTCTTAAGGACCTTCTCTTGGATGTCCATTGGGGTGCCAGGTGGGAAACCTTCTTGGATATTCCCCATGATTAACATGGGTCAGTCAGGGTCCCCATCAGTGCATAAGACATGTTTACTGTATAGCCTTGAAAGGGCATCTGCGGTAAGCATTTCCTTGCCTGGCTTGTATTCAATTTGCATTGATTACCTTTGTATAAGGCTTATCCATTTGACTTGTCTTCTTGATAGGTGTTCTTGGGTTTTGAATAATATCAGTAACTTGTGGTTGGTTAGCACTTTGAATATTTGTGCAACTTCCAGGTAACATTGCCACTTCATGAGAAAGTGGACAATGGTTACCAGCTCTTTGTCATGTATAGGCTATTGTTTCTCACCATCAGACAGTTTTCTTTATAAATATACTACAGAGAGAAAGACTTTTCTGCATTTTGAATTTAGAGTACTCCTTCTATTGCATAATTGGATGTGTCAGTTTCCAGCTCATATATTCTTTCACAGTTTGGGTGCTATAAGATAGGGGTAGTGACCATGTGCTCTTTGAGCTGTTGGAAATGTTGGTCTATTAGTGGTGTCCATACAAATTTGATTATCTTGACTTTGATTACAGATAGGGGAGCAATCAAGGCACCCCATCCAGGGATAAATCTTCTGACATAGGCTACCATGCCTAGGAATGTACAAAGCTCACTCTTATTTTGCAGCACTGCCAAATCAGTTATAGCTCATATCTTTTCTGGGTCTGGTTTTACTCCATCCTTGCTGATAGTTTATCCTAAAAATGAGAGTTCTGTTTATAAGAAGCTTCATTTTGAGGGCTTGGCTATAATTTAGTTATCTTGAAGGGTGTGGAGGACCAGGCAGACGTCTTTCCAGTGTTTTTCTTTAGTCATTCTGTATATGGTTATATTTCAAGGTAGACAATAGCCCTTTTTCTAATGTGCTCTTTAAAAACTTCATTAATAAAGGCCATAAAGGTATTTGGGGCATTTTCCATTCCAAAATTCAGGATGGTACATTCAAACAAGCCATACTAAGTTCTGAAAGCTGTTTTAGGTATGTCTTATGGTTTAACGCAAATTTGGTGATAACCTGATGTCAAGTCAATTTTTGTGAAGAATTGGGACCCTCTCAGGGCATCAAAAAGGTCATCAATTAGGGGTAGGGGACATCTGTTATCAATTGTGATCTTGTTGAGAGCCCTGTAGTCTGTGTCCTGGCAGAGTCCTCCATCTTTCTTTGCTACAAAAAAGACAGCCACATCAAATAGAGATTTAGAGGGTTGTATGAGTCTTTTTTTCAAGGACTTTGTCTAGATAGGCCTTTAGTTGTTGTCCTCTTTTGGTGTAAGGCAGTAGATAGTTTGTGCTTTTGGTACACTCTCTTTGAGGTCAATTTCATGCTGGATGCCCTGGTTGAGCGGTAGCACTGGTAACTTTTCTTGGAAAACAGAAGGAAATCTAGGATTAGCTGTTGATTGGGTCTTGTTTGTAATAGGTCTCTATATTTTTAAATTAGGATATCTCATAGGTGCAGGTGTTCTAATTAATTTTACTAGAGTCCTTTTACTCTTTTTTATGTACTCTTTACAAATACATGATCCCTCATAAGTGTATCAGGTGGTTTGGTACATGTGATGGTGTACCTCTTCTTGTTGTGTGATGAGTGTAGTGCTATCCCAGTCAATATGAGGTTTGGTATTTCTCGTCCAGTCCATATTAAGTACAACATCATACTTGGGGATTGGTATGATTGGGTCACTAAAGGTAGTTTGTACACCTCTTATTTAGACACAGAAGAGTTTTGATTCTCTGGTGACTGGTGTGCTCCTGTTATCTGCCATGATAACTCTCTTGACATTACTTTGAACTGTGGGTAGTTTTTCAAGGTTGGAAAATCTTTTATCAACAAGAGATTGGTCTTCTCTGGTGTCAAATAATTCTGTGCTTTGATATCTGCAAAAAAAGAATGGATAAGATAGGAGTTTATTTACAGTTTGGGCGGCAAATAGTATAGAATTGCTGGAGGGTAATTGAATCATGGTTACTGAATCCATGTCTTGGTCCCTGTAAAAGTCTTGCAAAGTGGGGGAGGGCAGCTCGCCTAAGCACTCTCATGAGCTTTCCCCCTCTTTTAGTATTATCAGTGCTCATTTGGTTTGCCTGAGTGGTACAATTTCTGCCTTGAGGATGGGGATTATTGGCTCAGTTGTTCTGCTTATTAGGTTGAGGATCCTTCTTTGCTGTGGGACTTTCCTTTTATTTGTTAGTTACATGCAGGCTGTCAGTTTTTGTGCAGCTTGCTTTCCTTTCAAAAACACGTCTTGGAGGTTCATGCAGTGACTCATGTAAAACTGGTGTCTGATGTTTGTGAGAAGACCATTGTAGAAGTCTAAATGTGTTCCAGCCTCATCAAAGTCAATGGTGTTGGGAGCTCAATCATGTATATCTTCATATAATGTGTTAAAATCAAAATAATTCCTGTCATTTTAAAGGTTATGAGTTCTTTCATGATCATGACATCAGAGTCATTTATGGTAAACTTTCCAGGGATGAATTTTTGAACATGTTCCAGCTAAATGTCAGGCACCCACCCACTTGAAAGTAAACTCCCAAGATAGTAGTGATTGTAGATGAGTTGAGGTCCATGACCAAGGAATCTACAGGAAGAGACACCATTCCCAGATGGAAATGCTCACCAACTAATTGATATCAACCCAAAAAGAGGGTTAAAGCAGTTCAAGAAGAAGTATGCTCCCAGGTAGCTCAACAGGAGATCTGAATCCAAGGGATAGAAGACTGTGGGAGCATGAGTCTTGTAAGATACCTGATACATTTGGGGGGTTTTCCGTCAGAAGAGGATTTGGGGACTGAGGAGTAGCAGTATATAAGATCCCAGTAATAATGTGACGCCACAACTTTTCAAGATACTGAGGAGAAGGAGAAGCTAGAATTGGCTCTAGTCCCTAATAAGATGCTGGCCCTAGAGACCTGTAGAAAAGGAATCCATACTAACCATCTATAATCATTTGGTTACCAAAAGAAGTTCTTGGGCAATGTCAGGATACCAAGAGTACTGTGGAGCTCCAGTAGGTGAGAGAGTAGTCAAAACAGGTACTGGCATGGCTCACCAGATGATGGGACCTAACTTTACCAAGTAGAAAAGGGTCTTCTCAGCCACAGCCCAAGGTCCAGAAGCTGTAAAAGCAGAATCAATCAATCCTGTAAGCGCCAGGTAAAGCACTCCCAGGAATTGACTACTCTGGACAGTGGCATCAGAAGTGGGTGGGGTTGAGATGGTTGGTTTGGGTGCTAGGGGTGGTTCCATGGGGACCAGGTAGGTAGCAGAATTGTTGTACTTCCTTTTGAAGATCAAAGGGTAGATGGTGATTGCTTTGCCTTCACAGAAAATTTGATATGGTTCCTTGGATGCATTTAGGCAGTTGTACCACTTCAAGTCTTCCAAGGACCAGGGTTTGTGATCAGGATTTGGGGGTACTCAGTGAAATGCATAGGGCCAAATGGAACATTGGGTGAACAGTAGTAGTCAAAGGCTTCAGTTTTTTCAACTGGAGTCTGGTTATCTATCCTGGTGGATGGGTGCTGAAACTTGGGTGTATGCAGATGGAAGAGTATCAAAAATAGGTATGGAAACAGATTGGTGAACCAAAGGCTCATAATAACTTTATTTGGTAAGGATGAAGATACAGAACTTTTTCAAGTGCTTCTGATTTATATACTTACTCACATGCAGGTGCCTCTGGGCATTCTTCTGGTGCTATCTGTGTGGCAAGACTTGGCATCTCAGGTTCTGCTGTTTTGTTGGCTGCTTCATGGTCATTTTTGGGGGTTTCAGGAGCAGTTGTTTGGCTTTTTGGTGGTCTATCTTGGCTTGACTGGCCATTGATTCTGGCAGGTTTGGCTTATGGGATTATGGGGTTTTTCCCAATTTGATCAACTTTTTTGGACTGGTTTGATAGACTTTCTCCAGGCCAAGGAACCTGATTAAAAAAGAGGTCCCCAATTGGGGACCCCAAATTACTTAATGGAGGGTGGGTTTGAACTGGGTTTACTGGGCAGCTAAAATTAGCCTGCCTAGGCCCAGCCAAACCTACCAAGGCTTGGGAATAGCTTTTGAGGCTCAGAAAGGACCCCACAGCTACCACCAGGGCAGGAGTGGTTCCCACACTTGGATTTGCTTTGAAAAGAAAAAATCCAGGTGCAGGCAAATCTCCTCTGCCTGCTAGCCCGCCTGGTGGCTAGGAGCAGGTTTGATTCCCCTGGGGCTTCAAAATTGTTACTTTCATAACAGGCAATCTCATGGTTGAAAATGGAAATTAGCTTTTGATAAAAGGGGGTAAATCAAGCATGTAGGCATAAGACTTTATTGATTGAACAATTCAAAAGATTAATTTAACAGCCTTATATATCATAATAGAAGGGAAATTCAGTTGTGGAATAATATAGAATATTTGGGGGTGTTTGAGGAACTTTTGAGGGGGGATTTGGGAAGTTTGAGAATTAAAAAACATGGAACTAAAGATCATTTTCTCATAATTATGTGGTAACAACATAACTAATTAAAAATTACCCCTAATTTTCCCTAACACCCACCAAAATTCTGAGGAGTTCAACCAGTTCCCCCACAGAAGCTGGGGTCAAGGCTACTAGAAAAAGCAAGGGGAACAAAAGGCAACAGACCAGGAAACACAGAACCAGAAGCCAAAGACTTTCCAACTTCACTTCAAGTTATTAAAACTATTTTTGAACCTTGTCCTGAGCTCCCCAATTGGCTAGAATTGTATTTTTTGGGTAAAAATTGGCTAGGACTTGATTTTAATTTATTAACACTTCCTAGATGAAGCCTAAGTCCCCAGAAGGGGCAGGTTTGATTCCCATTCTGCATAGAATGGTTGAATTAAATTCATCCAAACTTCATTTCAAAGGTAATGGGTAGCAGATACTACTTACTAACTTCTCTTTTAATATAAATTAAACTCTCATAAAAGGAATATGAAAAAGGATATTCTGTTACCAATGAACTTGGCAAAATTTGGAAGGAAGAGCTGTAGAAGGATTTCTGGCACTTCATTGTGATAAGGATGTTATTTGAACCAGTTGCTCACAAAATGTGAGGCAACCATGGTAACTTGCAAGGCATTTTCACTTTCCCAGAGTCTTTGGGGGTAGCCCACTTGCTAGAATTTTTTGAGTGCTTTAAATCCAGAGGTTGACATTTCCACAGTGTAGTCCTGAGAAGATTCCAATTTCTGCTGAGCAGAGGAGTTGAAATACAATGTTGGGTATTTAGGACATGTTCTGAATTGGAGGTAGGTTCAGTACTCCTTGTTTACTGAGGAGGTTGTACTTTACATTGGTAAAAGTATGTTGTTTAAGACAGTTTATTCTGTAGGGACGTCCTGACCTTCTTTATATCTTCTCCAGTGAGTGGGGAGCAGCATCTGCTGAGTTCTTTTCTTTGGAGGAAATTTTTCTTTAAGTTGTGTAGGTGTGGGTAGCCTAACTGTGCTACCACTGCTGAGTAAATACTTCTTGTAAGTAAATGAAAAAATAATGGTAAAATTTAAGAAGAGAATGATACTTTATTGTTATGAATATTGAGGATTAAATAGTATCATGAGAAGCCACATGTTATCCATGTATGTCATGGTAGTCATGGGGCTTATCCAGGTAATGTTCTGCTTAGGACTCAAAAAAAGGTTTCCCTATATTATATGGGCAAATAATAAGAGTGTCACCAAATTAATAATTAGTTGGGAAATCACTTGGAGAATTACTTCTCTAAGAGAGAGTAGTTGAAGATGCTGAAACATAAGATTTATTTATTATGCTTCATATAAGTAAAACTAAAAATATCACATTCTTTAAAGGTAAATTAACAAAAATATAAGATTTTTCCTATACCACCACCTTGAAACTATACCTGAAACTTACTGTTTATATCTATAAAATTAGCACTACCCAATAAATTAAAAAGTTTAAAGTAAAAATATATAAATAAAGCAAGATTAATTGTGATAATTAAAGCTGTCAGCAAAGGCAGTAGTCACATCCACAAGGTGCCTATTGATCTTTGCCACATTGTACTTCTTCTTGACTATCTTTTGTAATGCCTCCTGGTATTCTTAGTCCTTTGACTTCTTCTTTTTGGGCCACTTGGTTGGCTAAGTCCCAGAACTTTGAGACATTCCTGGTCTGTCCTCCTGCAGTTTCAGGAAGAATCTTGTTGAACTTAGGGTTGGCACCAAACTTGGCCTTAAGGTGCTTGTGCCACACTTGAGGCTGAAAGTTGTCATTGTTACCTCATTTGTTCAGTCACTATGACAGTTCCAGGGCACAGTAGCCCCACTATTCCCTCTCTTGGTATTCAGTTTCTTACCTGCCCACTGCTTTTTAGAGTACTCAAGGTAACCCTTGAAGATTCCAGAGTGCTTTTTAACATAAGCATTCATCTGGAGGGCCTCAAGTCCAAGCCCAGTGTGCTCTTTTCTTCACAAAAGTTAAGCCTGCAATCTGGATCAAAAAAATCAGCACTTTCCCTTGCCATCATTTAGGAACTAATCAAAGAGCTCCTTTGTGCTCTTGAGATGCTTCATGAAGGCCTACCTAAAATTAAAGAAGCAGCCCAAAACTTCTTAATTGAAGGTGGACTCAAAGGCTGTTAGCTGAGTAAGCTAAAAGCCCATTATTATCATTTTTGTCTTAAGTAAACGCTCATGAGCTAGCTACTTAGAAGCCTGGATAGACTCATCTTTCTCAGAGAAGGAAGGATTAACTCTAGTAGTGTGAGAGGAAAGGTGAATCTAGTTGGCTAGAAGGGAACTTAAAGCATCTCAGATAATATTTAAGGCTCTGATATAGACTTCAGTCTTGGCATCAGGCAGAAGAAAAAACAAAAGGGGGATAACTTGGGTGTCAAATTGACTGTGTAGGACCCAAAGCTGCTTAAAAAAGGAGGGGGAGGTTACAAATGTGACACACATAGCCAGGTGGTAGCAGTATTCAGATGCACCAAGTTATTGTGTAGGCTATAATTATATGTTCTACTTCCACCCATTTTTATGGAGCAGTAACACCTCTTCATCCTCCATCTTCTTGAGGGCATCTGAGAGGATAAGGTCCTTGATGCTGGTGGCTCTCTTGATCAGGGGGTTAAGGGCTTGGCGCCTATCTCTCATAAACTTGATCAAATAATTGTGGGTTGACACTCTCTTTGAGTTGATGGTGGAAAGGTGCTTACACCCAAGCACAGCCAGTTGGGTGGCAGAAATATCCTTGGAGTTAGGCATCACCTGCACAAGATGTCAATTGAGCAGGGGGGAGGTTACCAAGTTATGTATGATTCAAGTGTGCTTGCCCTTGATGATTTTTAACTTATCCCTGTGCTCAGTGTTAAACCAAACTGGGCATTAGCGGTCCTTGCAGGTATGATGGAGGCTCTTGAAGCCCCAGTTGGTGCTATTACAAGAGAAAATGATACCATTGGCCACCATGGACAATCCATCCTTTACACTCATTATGGGGAAGTACTTGAGAAAGGATGAATGAACCTTGAACTTGCCATTGAAATTGAATATTGGTAGTACATACCATCTCAAAAACACCATCTCAAAATACACCATTTCAAACTTAATTTGAGATGGCGTTTTTTGTGTTAGTGATTTTGAATCACAAAATAAAATAAATAATAAAATAGTTAAAATTCACTAATAACTTTATAATGTAGCATCTCAAAAGTACACCATCTCAATTTTGTCATTTTGAGTCAAATTAATTAAATCTTATTTTGCTAACTTTATTTACATATATAATCACTTAGTATGGGACGTGTTCATGCCATCTCAATTTTATGCCATCTTAATTTACATCATTTATCTTAAACTAAAATAAGTTTATTCACACACTAAATCAAAGCCTGTTGTATACAATCAGAAGATGTTCCTATAGTATTAATCCAAGATACTTATACTAAGAGCAAATTAAAATAACATCCCTATGATTGTGGTGCAGGGCACTTCCTGCAGATATTATCATATTGAGAATACTACCCTGTAAAGAAAAGTATAGGGGAACTGCTGTTGTAAATGTGCTGTTTTAGCAGAGTTACAAGGGGAAAAATATTTAGAAGCTAGATAATAATCTTTATTGTGAGATAGTGATTATATAGTCATGGGGAATCAATAGATAGAAGGAACATGATTGTTGATCACACAGTTGGATGGAAGAAGGGGGTGGCTTGATCCTGGTAATGAGTCAAGAGCCAAAACAAGGTATCCATCGTAGGGGATCATCATCTGTTCATGTTGTTGGATTTGGTAATTCAAGTTGACTTCCTAGTCTGGCTTTGAGTGACAGGATAATTGGATTGTGGGTCACAAACCCGCTTGTTTGGAACCTTGGTGGCGGGATGAGCCTGGGGTTTTGACACTGCTGCCCTTTCTTGTGTTTTAACTGAAGAGTTACCCATTGAAACATTAAGGTTAATTTCTGATTAGCCACTAATTGACGTACCTGCGGCTAACCACAGAAGCGTTGGAGAGTGACCCATTGTGGTGACTTTCATTGTGGCAATTAGTGATCAATCTATGCATCTCTAACTAGCCACAGATGCATAGATTGGTGACTCATTGGAGGAGCCTATAAATACTAAAAATTAGTAGCTCATCAATTCCCCCAATTTGTAGTTGGTATAGAGACCTTCTTCCCCTTATCAACAAGTATGAATCCACCCAGATGAACATTGTGAAACCCTGTTCTAGACCTAGCTCCCAAAAATTGTCCTTACTTTTGCTGCAATCACCTGAACCAGAGATCATATATTAAGATGTTCACATGCCACCTAATCTAAGCCCTTTCTCCCTGAATGTTCCCCAAAATTTTTCAGCCCCTCAAGAATAGCTTAGTTCCTGCCCAGTCCAGACTTCAGTAAGGATGACTCACCCTTTCTTTCCCCTCTGTCATGAATGGCATTTAAATACTTGTATTGAAACCCCAGGAATCAAACCCTGAGCCTCAGGAAAATCTTTATGTTGATCAGGGTAGACAGCAACCTGTCAGAATGCCAGTTGGGTCAAATCCTGGCCCGTCAGAGATGCCTTGCCCCAACCAGGAGGAACAGGAACCTGCCAGTCTGCCAAGTGTCAAGACTAGAAGTATAATCTCAACATTGTAAACCCCAGAATTGAACCCCAACCCTCCAAAGGCTAATCAAGTCACCCAGGATGGACAGGAATCCGCCAACTCACTGAGTTGCAAACCTGAGTTGTTGAGTTACTCTGAGACCTGCCAGAACAATTCCACAAATGGTCACCAGATTGCTGCCAAACTTGTACCACCAAAGATCATGACCTATTCAGAGGCTGTACCTTGCCTAAAGGATTTTGAAACAAAGCCTACTGTTAACTCTGCCAATGGCCACCAGCTAATGCCAGTATCCAGTCCAGAACAGGAAATGAGATTTGACTGCTCAGGTGATGTGGTGAACAGTATCAGCAGAAAAAAGCATTGCCACTTCTGTTCACCAGAGCAAGCAAACCAAGATCTGCCGCCCTTGAGATTCTAAGCCAAGATCCATGCCCTGCCAGTGCCTTGTCTGCAAACCTGAACCCTGTGAAAATCAAAGAAACAAAACCCCTGGTATAAAAGCCCTGGCGGTATGATGATGTCCATATTGTCATTTTAGATAATAAAGTTTTATGAACCTTGAGTTTTAACAAATCCTACCTTATCTAGTCTTATTGAGCTTTCATCTCAACTCCGGTCAAGTAGACAATCAGGCAACTGCCACCTCCAGAGACCAACCTGCCAACCCGCATCGGGCACTATACCGTCCCCCTGGAGCCCCCTTTGGACCTGTGAATTTTACCAAATACCCACCCAACCCTGCCTACGTGGAATACAACTTGGAGACTATCCTCATTGCTGACCCTTTGGCAAGAACTAGAGAGACTGAATATATAGGATGCAAAGGAAAAAGGATTGAGGTGCTGTCCTTATTGTTCAAAGACAAGTACAATTATCTACTGGTATACTCTGTCCCCATGACTCCGCCCTTAACCCTGAAAACCAACCATCTAATGGATCCCCCCACTGCTGCTGAGACCACATCCACTAAACTGCTTGAAGTACTCTATATTACTTTGACAGGAATGGTAGACACTATGGTGCCCAACTCAGGGCCCTGGTCTTTGCTTGGGCAATATGCATCTTATATTATCAAGTTAGCACCCATCCTATCTGGGAATTACCCACTGACCTGGCATTACCTCATCCAGAGTCACCTAATGCCTCTACCTATGCCTGGCTTCCTGACACCCTCCCCCAATTTAACTATATAAGGCCCTCAGATAGCCCCAACAAAGACATCATTGAATAGAACATAACTATCAACTTAACATTCTTAGATATCTTTCAGAGCTCAAATAGAAAAGTTCTGTTGTTTAAGGAGATAATAGTACTGCTGTGTTTCCCCAGTTGCTGCTCAGCTACTCCAAGCTTACCCTTAGAATCCTTAAGCACTAAAATGGTAGTCCTACTAGTGATTGTCATTGCTGGGTAAAAAAACAGTTTTATTATATATAATTTATAACTTATCTATACATGAAGACATTGATAGGAGTTTCCTTAATAAAATATTTTAATAGTGATTTAATATAAAAGAAGGTTGTTACTCCATTTTAATTTACATCACTTTGAATTCTACTGGGTTTCATATCACCCAATTGATGTAATGCGCACAATAGATAGGAAAAAATAAAGGGAAATTAGATATGAGGCCAAGCTACCCTATATTGATTCCCCCACCGCAATTCTTGCTTTCTGCTTTTCAAAAGTATATTTCTTGTCAAACCCCACATAAGTAAAAAATGTAAGAAATCCACTGAAACTCTGCAAGTGTGTATTTTTGGCCTTCTATAAACAACTATGTACTTTTTATCCCCACTTGTATAAGCTAGTTTTTGTAAGATTTAAGCTTTACTATTTGGCCTGGTTGAGGTAGCTCCACTGCAGATTTCTTAATTTAATATAAAAAACGGTCAAAATCTATATGTTTTTGAGCTACAGCATCTCAATTACGACATCTTGAAAAACGCCATTTTGATTTCAAGTTTTTAGTCAAAACTCAAAGTTTTGCCTACTTGCACTGTTAATAAAAAATATTTTATAAGAAAAAACTTTTAAATTTTGATAGTATATATTTTAATACTTTCTCTACACATATATGTAAAGATTAACTACCTTATTATTTAGAACAATACCATTTTCCCCTTTGAAAACTTCCCCCAAAATGCCCATATTTTGATACTAATTCAATTTTAGATGCCTCCCAAGCCTACCACCAAAGCTGCACCCAAGGCCTCCAAGGGCAAAATCAACCCCCCTAAAGCCAAGAAGGCCAATACTACCCCCAAGAAGCAGCTGGAAAGCTTAACATACAAGGAATATCTGGTAGTGGATTTTGTGCAGGCTCAGGCAAATGCCTTCATCAAAGTCTTTAAGAGCTCCCCCAGGGATGCTATTTTCACTTCTGCCAGGCACTCTGCTGCTGCCTCCAAAAGTGCACAGATCTTCATGGGCTGGTCAACTCTAAAGGCACAAAAGAGGCCAAGGCCATATTCAACTGCTTTACTGCCCTTGCTCTTGTCAGTAAATTCTTTCCTGACTACACCAATATTTCCCTTATTGTTAAGAGTCCAATTTTGCCAGTTTCATGCCCCTTAGAAACCAACAAAGTATTCCATGGTCAATCACACTGGGTCAATAATTCCCAGGACAGGGATCAAACCTGGAACCCTAAAGAGAAGCCAATAGTTAGTTTACAGTTCAAAGTTCAACTTAAATTATATATTTATGTTTATTCTACTCATTCTCCTTCCACTTCCAACTTTGGTTTTGCTTCCGCAAGTGTTATTAGTTCATTAATACACGTCACTTACCATCCAAAAGCTGATTGGCTGCATAAATCCCATTTGTTGCTCTCAAAACTACCCAGTCTATATTTGAATCAGGCTCCACTCTTAGTTTCCACTGAATATTACCTATATCACCGCTTAATTGTGGTTGTCCTTATGGCTGCTGTCTGGACCCTCCCAGCCTTAAATTTTACACTTAATTTTATTAAGTCTCAGGTAGAGGAACATATGATCAGAGTTATCTTGTCAGCCTTTATTTTAGTGAAACTTGGTTCTAAACCCTCTCCCACCCATTTAGCCTATTAAATGTTTTGTAGCTAAACCACTGTGATATATAAGGGAGCTACATTTATTATTCTTACTTGTTCCAAAAATAAAGATTTTTCTTCTATACTAAGTTTGTTTACAGTTATCTCTTGAAATCCTTTTTAAATCCATGAAAGGAAGCCATTTCTTGTTCTGGTTTCTAGTTTCTTTCCTTTCTGTGGTATTGGCCCTTGAAAACCCAACTCCCACCACAGACTGGCATAATTCTTCTTCTGATGACTCCCACCAGAAGGAGTCCCTAGTTAACAGTTGGTTCAAATATACCTCAGGTCACTGGAGAAGAAAGTTCCAGCATTGTCCGTTCCACGACTCTACCTCCACCCGCCAAACCTTCCTTGGTTAGACCAAAGTCCTCCTTCTACCTGTTGACATACCTGGTTAGGTACTACTTACTGGGAAAATTCAGTTCAATTATGGGACAGTTTGCATTCCTAGGGCACTTTGGTCACCTTGCTATGGTGACAGCTCCTATCAGTTTGGTTATTGCAGGGCTTAACTTAGGGGCCTTGGTTCACAAGTTTGGGGACTAGTTCCCTCTCAAGTGGGTCCCTGGCAGCTCTAATAAGAAAGGAGGAAACCAATGCCTTCTATTATGCCCTCCTCTGCCACTCCTTTATTATTTGCCAACCAGGAAGCCTTTGCACCCTTCATTGAGTATTTTGAAACTCAATAGGTTGGCATCTTCCAAGGAGTACACCATATCAGAAAAGGCAGTGACTCAATCACATGGAATTGCTTTAAGTAGGTCAAAGAAGGTCTTATCAAGACCACCTCTTCCCCTTGAAGGGTGGCATAGCCAGTTTGCAACTAGGGTTAGGGTCAAGAAGCCCAAATTTAACAAGATTCCTTTCTTCCTCAAAACCCAGCAGGCTATCTCTGCCCAGCTCTTCAAGACTGGCATGAAAACTAATGATGATCCTCCTAAGCAAACTAAGGCAATTAAAAAGTACACAGAGATTAGCAAGGTGGTCCTTGCCTACTATCCTAAGGATAGAAATCTTGAGCATCTTCAGGCCAACTCAGTAGCACTGTCAACCAATTTATGAGCCTTCCTCAATAAACTATTGCACTTTTTATTTTTTCAGTTTCATCATTTTTTACTTTTCTTTAGCATTTGGTACAAATTTTTGCTTATTTTAAAGTATTGATCATGATTAAAATAGATTAAAATGGCTATTTTTGTCAGGGATCCACTCAAATGAGGGAGTCTCACTCCAATGGAGTGAAGGAGAGCTCCCAAGTTGAATTTTACTAGAGTGGTCCCTACTGGGATCCCTATCATTAACATGTGTGCAAGATAACCAGATAGGCAAAATCTCCCAAGGAAAGGAATGGAGTGGTTTAACAGGTAATAGATGCTGGTATATCCCAAGACCAACCAGGGGGCCTTAGGATGGATAATGGGGGAAGTTGAGCAGTTTCAATGAATGGGGCATGACAGCAACATGGTCCAAAATGATATCAAATGGATTCTTTTGATTTATTGGTCAGAGAAGGTTTGGAGGATTCAAAGTTCACGTTAGCCTGACCAAGCCCAATTAACCAACACAAGGCCCAAATTACAAATATGAGCTTCATGTGGGGGCAGTAAATCCTGGATATCTACTAATCAAAATTTAGAGGGGTTTTGAAAATATAGATTTATTGAAATGAGGATAGGAATATAAATTTTTTGGAGAAATTGGTAAAGGGTAAATTGTTCAGCTTAAATACCGAAGTCAAGTGGAGAAGTGGACATAGTGGTTACCAGGTGATCCTGCAAGAGTAGTTTGGAAAGTATTGCCTTGCAGGACTGCAGCAGGCTGCAGCCTGCAATGCAAGAAGAGGTTAATTGGGTTATTGAGTTGCAGTATTCTACTGTGTTATGGTTTAGATAGTGCTTTGGGCCTGGATGAGTGCTACTTCTCTGGCTTGGTTACTCTGCATCAAGTGATTGGCTAGGTGGTTCCCCTGAATATTGGTAATTTGATTTTAAGCATTTAATTTTGGGCTGATTGGCTGCTTTGGGAGTTTTGGGACTAATTTTAAATACTATAGAGTGGTTGCTGTTGGATTTATCACTAGTTCTTGAATATTTAGTTTCAAAGTAGAACTTATGTTATTGACTTGGTTTGATGATTTTGCTTTTGCTTTTGATAATACATTCATCAATTGATTTCAAATGTGGATTCTAAATTTGATTAATTCAATTAATTCTGTATTATTATTGATTTCCATTTAAGCATTTAAAAACTGCAATTTCAGTATCATTCTTTATACCAATTGACCAAGAATTGGATGGACAGCTTGTGAAAGGGATGAAGTCCCTTACAGTTTTGGGGTATATTTTAACTTTTGGGCTTTAAACAGCCTTGTTACTTCAATTGACCCCCTTTTTATTACAGAAATGAAATTTTGAGGCATTTTTAAGCCTATAAATGTTTTTTAACTCTTTACTTTTTTTATTTCTTTGGAATTCAAAATCTAAATTTTTTAAACCTGTTTTTCATAGATGTGATGCCATAAATTGAAAAGCTGTTTTTACTATAAAACTGTGAATAGCCAAATTTCAAGATGGCGTATTTTGAAATAACATTTTTTGAGATGGCATTTTTGAGGTGGTGTGTTTCACCAAAATATTGTGGGTCACAAGAGGGTCCCATGGGCCAGCAGGAGCATGTTAGAAGCCAGAGGAGTAATTGGGACACAGCTTGGAGTCATTCCCAGATGTGCTGGAATGGGGGGAGCTTGGTGAAGGAGAAGAAGAATAGGACTTGTCCTGGTGCTTCTCATGTGTGGGAGACTTACCCTTGGGGTGGTTTGATCTAGGTACTGCTTCTTGACAGGCTCCTCATCTAATGTGAAGTTATAGTAGCTGTAGTCAGTGAGCAACCCATAAGATTCTTAGCCCCCAGTGGAGTGAACTGGGCTCTGCTTAGGGGTGGGATTGAGTGATGGCTTGGAGCAGCCTTCTTGGTGGATGATGGCTCCTGCTTTGGGTCTTTAGTAGCTTTGGAGGGGCGCTTGGTGTCTTTGGACTATTTTTAAGTATTCTTGTCCTATAACTAACAAGTAAAAAGTTCTAAATAAAGAATTGAAATCTTAAAAAAAACCAAAACAACTATTAGAATCATCTTAAATAAACTTTAAAATTACAGAGCTTTTATTAAAATGTAAAATTATAAAACTAAGTTAAAAGTATTATTTTATTAAAGTTTAAAAAAACAAGTTAAAGGTTAAAAGACATGTGAAAAATTATCAGTTTTAGAAAGTAGTTTAATTTAAAAATTAAAAATTAAATAGCAAGGTTGAAAATACAAAATACAAAAAATTAAAAATTCAGGTTTTTATCATGTAAAAGTCAAAAAATTTATATGTGAGAAGTAAAAATTGTTGACATTATGTATGATGGTTAGCAACAATATGCTAGGTTCACACTGCTAATTAGGGAAAATGTAGACATTATCAGAGACAACATCAGCACTGTTGGCATTTTTTCAAAAATTTACTATACCTTTTTTGTAGTACACTTAATTAAAGTTAAGCAACCCAGCAAATACTAACTGCTTCTGGTGTATTTTTGTTTATATTTTAGAATAAAATATCAAAAAAATAAGTTGAAAATATTCAAAGCTTATTTATTTACTTATTTATTTATTAAAAAACATGTTTTATGGGTGAAAATGAGATTTATTATCATTGTGCTGATATGAAGTTATTAAAAACTTCTCTTCAGATATGAAAAAGGTAAATCATTGACTTCCCCACTAACAACATTCTCAATAGGCAGTGGCATAGTAATTTAGGATTATTTGCTCCACTTCAATTTGCTTAAAACCAATCTGGTGATTGATCAAAAGCAAATTATATACATTCCCAAATATCAATATTATTTATCAATAATGAATTCTATAGTAAATTACATAGTAAAATGGGGTTAAATTATGGGATCACTGTTAGCCAAAATCTATTTATGATATTAAAGCCATTTGAGTGCCACAGTGTCACAGCCCAAGCCAGAGTCCGGCTGGACTCCCACAGGGGAGGCAGACTGGGCCTGGAATGCCATGTACACAATTGGCGCTATTCTGACCAGGTAATTCACTGTTGTAGCTAGGGGACTCCAGCTCCCAGTGTGGGGAATAACCTGGTTTTCTAGCCCCAATACTGTGATATAAACAAACCCCAACTTGCTGAAATCCTGAGCAGTAGGCGCATTGGGCAGGGAGGAGTAGGAGGAATCTCCTTCATTGAGGGCAGAATGGTCACTCTTGAGTGGCCAGGTGGGAGATCCAGGTGGTGGGAATGGAAAAACTCCAAGTCAAAGGCACATGGTGGCTTGACCAAGGTGACAGGAGCAGAACCAGGAGGAAATGGATATATGTGATTGTATAGTGTAGTGGATTCACAAATAGATGCAAACATAATAATTAAATTTTATCAAAAACAGATAATTCCTGCACAAAGATAATAATTTCTGGGAATAAACTTGTTTATTTTTAAGATGTCAACAGTGAGGAGGGCTTCTCCTCCTCACTACTATCAAAACTGCAGGCTTGACCTGCCAGCAAGGTTCTAACCAAGCGGATTTGTGACCTGCAATCCAATTATCTGGTCACTCAAAGCCAGACTAGGAAGTCAACTCAAATTACCAAATCCAAAAACATGAACAAATTATGATCCTTTATGGTGGATTTTTTGTTTTGGCACTTGACTCATTATCAGGATCAAGCCACCCCCTTCATCATCCAGCTGTGTGATCACCAATCATGTTCCTGTTATCCTTGATTCACATGAACTATATAATCACTATCTCACAATAAAGATCATTATCAATTTTCTAAATATTTTCCCCATGTAACTCTGCTAAAACAGCACAGTTACAACATTGGTAGCACAGGTAGTTTCTCCATCCTACCTTATCTTGAAAAATTCCGCCTGTTGCCTGCACGCGCTGCAGCCAACAAATCCTTGACAGAATTATATCTGGCCTCCTGCCTGACTGGACTCTATATACCCCTGGTACCGCCATACCTAATGGCTTTGTCCTGTACCAGAACACGGTGATCCTGCTACCCGCCTTCAATGCCATGTCTGCACAAGTTTTCTTTCAGGCTCCCTCCTTGATGCCACAACCAGCTAACAAAAACACCATGCCCGCCTACGTAGCTCAATGACTACAGAGTGCTGCCTTGGAACCTTTTGCCGGAGCCAATGACAACAACGCTGCTGCATGAATTCAGTCTGCCCAGAGCAAGCTGGCTCAGATGGAATGCCCACAGCGGTTTTGGATCACAGAAATTTCCATTTTCCTGACCCATGACACTGGCACCTGGTGCAACAAGTGGCATGAAGAGCACACCAACAAGAAACTGGGATACCTTTAAGCAAGACTTTCTGGCAAGATTCATGCTTAAAGATACAGCGCTCATGATCATACGCCAAGTAAAGAACCTGACCCAGACAGGCACTGTGAAGGAACTCACCCGCGCCTACAAGGATATCTGACTTTGTGCACCATCCAACATGGCCTTTAATACCCCAGCCACACACCTCATGTACTACAACGCCCTCAAGTTGCATGTGATGAGACATGTGAACCTGGACCAGGTGACCAACCTGCAAAGCTTGTACCGTGAAGCAGAGAAAGCAGAGCAAACCTCTAACGCACTTCATAAGGCACAAACTGGGAAACAAGAAAGACCCAAGGATTCCCATCAAGGCAGGCGCTCCTCTCAACCACCCCCTGGAGGCAACAGGAATAACGGTAACCACAAACCCACGGGTTCAAATGTACATGGAAATGTAAACAATGGCCAGTCAAACCAGACCCATTTCTGTGTCACCGCCACGCAAGGCAACCAAGACAAGGTAAAAGCCCAGGGAGAGCACTAAGAAAGCCAAGCTCTCCCCACTCAACTCCTGACTTGCTCAATTATGAGTACCAACCCAAGGATGTGGACTGATGCCCAATGATCCAGGTGCCCTTGGAGGACCTGATACTGTACACCATCACCAGTCATCCCAATAAATTGATGTCCTATCCTTTCCAATTTTTCAGTTATACAGGGTCAGCACTCCTGGATTTGGGTGCAGACCAAACCCTGGTCAACAGTAGCTTTGTGGATAAGTTCAAGCTGGCCACAAATCCTTTGCGGATTAAAAATGTGGTCCTGGCTGACAAACACCACATTGCCATGACAAAGGAAACTGCCCCCTTCTCTGTCATGCTTGAGAACCTCCACTCCACCATTCAAGGTCCCGTCATTGACTTCCCAAAGTTTGACATTGTGCTGGGACTAAACTAGCTGCAAATGAACAATCCTCACATAGACTGGGCAAACTCAGTGTTGTCCATCAAGTGTGAAGGTGCCAACCACCAGATCTACCCTGACTCCTTGGACCAACTTCTATGCAACCACATCTTTGTGAGCATCAAAGAGACCCAGGACAAGAAGAAAAACCCAAAGGCAATTGATTTGGACTCCTGTCAGTACAAGATCATACATTTCAAAGATCACCAGGATACCTCCACGCCTCAGGACCACAAAACTTTGGCCCACCATCCAGAAGTTTTCAAGGAAGCGCTGCCCAGGCTGCCCCCTGAGAAGCATATTCAGCACTCCATCCAACTCAAGGGGGCTGTACCCAAGGCGCGCCCTATCTACATGCTGACCCCAAATGAAGACAACACCTTATGTGCCTACCTCAAGGAGGCATTGGAAAAAGAACTTATCGGTTTCTCACAGTCTCCTTTTGGGGCCGCTGTATTTCTTGTGGCTAAGAAGGACGGTACCTTACGTCTGGTCACAGACTACCAAGCCCTAAAAAAAGTTACCATTAAAAATTGTTACCCACTACCACTGATTGACAACCTCTTCAATGCCTTGAGAGGAGCCACAGTCTTCTCCAAGATCAATCTGATAACAGGCTACAACCAGATTTTCATTAAGGAGGAAGACATCCCCAAAACAGCCTTCTGCACTAAATACGGCTCCTACAAATGTGTGGTGCTCAACTTTGGCATGACCAATGCCCCATCCACCTTTGTAACCTTCATGATCAAAGTATTTGCGCCCCACATAGGCAAGCACACCCTAGTTTACCTAGACAACATCATTGTCTACAGCCCCTTGATGGAACAACACCACAAAGACCTTGAGGCAGTCTTTGCTACCTTGGCATGACACAAACTGTTGGCCAAACCCTCCAAGTGCCAGTTCTTCTGCAAGAAACTACTCTTCCTAGGACACATAATCTCAAAGGATGGCATCAAACCCAGAAGTCAAAAGATACAGGCCATCTGCAAGATGCCGCCACCCAAGGATAAGTTGGAACTCTGCACCTTCTTGGGAATGGTGGCCTATGTACAGCGCTTCATACCTGACTGTGGCGTTTTGACTGCTCCCTTATCTGCCATAACAGGCGCCAAGTCCAAGTTTGTATGGACCCCCCAACGTGATCTCTGTTTTAGACACCTCAAGGAGAAACTCAGACAGCTCCCATTCTACAATACCCCAAACATGACGGGAAATACCAAATGGAAACCAACGCCTCAGATGCATCCATTGGGGGAGTACTACAAATCAAAAATAATGACAGTGACTTCCTGCCTGTAGCTTATGAATTGCAAAAATTCACAGATGGCAAGTGCTGATACTCTATCCACAACAAAGAGCTGTTGGCTATTGTGCACTGTCTAGTCAAATGGCGCTGTTACCTAGAACAGAAGGAAGAGTTCACAGCATTAACCGACCACAAGTTGCTCATCTATTTCAAAATGCAAGCAAATCTGTTACCCTGCCAAGCCTGGTGGATGGAGCTATTGGAGAGATTTAACATGCTCATCCAGTACAAACCTGGGGCTGAGCTTGCCATGGCAGACGCCCTGTCCCACCTGTATGTCCGTGCTTCAAGAGGAGATAATGGGCTTGACACAGACTTGCCTCTCTTAGTACTACAAACAAAGGACAAAGGTTTCCCCCCTGGCACAACTGACATAACAAAGGAGACAGTTATCAAAAACGAACACTATTTTCTGACGTATACGGGACCCTACACAGAAAAATGTCTGACGGCACAACCATTCCCTATATTCCCACGCATCAGCAAATTGACACTATCCTACACTATCACAGAGACCTTGGACATACCAAGAGCAAAAATCTATATGAGTTTCTTAAGCACAAGGCCTGTTGGCCAACCTTATATTGCAATGTTCAAGAAGTTCTAGACCAATGTGAGGTAAGCAAAAAATTTGCCAAAAGCAAAACCCCTCCAAAGTCAATACTTCCCATCCACACACAACTACCTTTCAAAGTATGGGCTCTTACATTGTTGGCCCCATGCCAGGAAAACACAATGACAAGAAATACATGATCACCGCCATTGACTTTGTTACAAGATGGCCAGTAGCCCAAGCAGTAAAGGTACACACTAGCAATGACGTACGGCAATTTATTGACAAGGAGATAATCAGCAAGTTTGGAAAGCCAGAACTCCTGATAACCAATGGAGGGAAAGAATTGTCCTCCAAAGACACCAATGTATACCTCACCAAAAATGGGGTCAAACACACTGTAACAAAACCATATTATCCTTAGGCCAATGGACGTGTAGAGCGGCTTAATGATAGCCTTGTGCAAGCCTTAGCCAAACTCACCGCCAGGAGACCTGAAGACTGGTATAAGCAGCTACCAACTGCACTACTCATGTGTCAAACCCAAGTGAACATATCCACCTGGAAAAGCCTGTTTGAACTGGTATACGGCATACAGCCAAATATCATTCAAGCATTGACAGGACCTAAACTGGAAATTCCAAGTGAAGTCTCTCCATTCTCAGACCCTCACGTTGTAAAAGCTAACAGCAAACAAACAGTGAAGGAGAATGAATGTCTAAAAAAACCTTTGTACCCATCTGCAATAGACATGAAGTTGGGGACAAAGTTTGGGTCATGAATTTTGATAAAAGCAAACTACAGCCCAAGAAAGTAGGGCCAGAAATTATTTTAAAGGTGAACAACAATTCCACTTACCTTGTGCAAGGACTTGGGAAATGTAAGCAAGACAAGACCCTACACCATGATTGCCTACAACCCTGAAAAGCGAGACAGAAACAGCAAGAAACCGCCCTGCCTGCCACAGAACAGCAACTAGTTCAATACAGCGCCCAGGCTCCTGACAACCTCCCTGACAACCTTCCCCCAGAGGAGGCCAACCTTCAGTTGGGGGGTGTCAAAATGGCAGGCTTGACCCGCCAGCAAGGTTCCAACCAAGCGGGTTTGTGACCTGCAATCCAATTATCCAGTCACTCAAAGCCAGACTAGGAAGTCAACTCAAATTACCAAATCTAACAACATAAACAGATGATGATCCTTTATGGTGGATCCCTTGTTTTGGTGCTTGACTCATTATCAGGATCAAGCCACCCCCTTCATCATCCAGCCATGTGATCACCAATTATGTTCCTGTTATCCTTAATTCACATGAACTATATAATCACTATCTCACAATAAAGATTATTATCTAGCTTCTAAACATTTTTCCCATGTAACTCTGCTAAAACAGCACAGTTACAACACTACTTATACTTACTGGTAATTTTGTGGCGTTTAGTGCACCAGAGATCTGATGGCATCATTCTCAGTTAAACTTACAATTTTGACAGAAATCTATGTACTTGGGCCTGGAGGTGGAGCTCATTGGTTGGTATAACATGAAACTTGCTTGAACTTCAGCATGCCAAGGTGTCACAGTATTTATAGAACCCACAAGCAATTGAGCGCCCAATTGCACAATCAAACAATTGCGCTCCCAATGTATCATTTCCCAATAATTAAGAGGCCCAAATTTGATAATAGAATCAAAGCCAGGGATTTGAGGCTTGTGTGCCTCTCAAATCCCAGGCTGTTTGTTAATTAAAAGGGGGTTTCTTGCTCTGGGAGACAATTGGTAAGGGCTTCCAAGCTGTGGGGTGTTTTGCCTCTAGGAAGGCCAGCTGATTGACCAGGGCATTCTGGGCCCTGACATCATCCCCTACCGTAGTTGAGCTTGCAGAGCATGACTCTTTATTATGAGACCCTGTATTCTTTCAGCAGAGTAGCGGTATTCTCCAGGTTGGATTCTGCTTCCCAAGTATTCTCCTCATTGGGGTACCCTTTCCATTTGACCAGGAAATGAGATTTTTGGTATCAGAGTTTGTGTCCTAGTATGGCTTTGACCCTTTTGTTCTGTGAAGCTTCCTACTTTGATGGGTAGGGGAGCCATTCTTACTATCTGGTGAGGGAGAGAAGGTCCTTTTTTTTGATAACAGGGAGTGGTGGAATAAATCATGAATCTTCTATCTGAGGGCAGTTCTAATTGGTACACTACGGCACTAATACACTGTAAGACCTTGTAAGGACCTGTTTGTTGGGGACTCAAGCTAGCGCACAGGACAGTGGTCTTGATGCTCTTTGCGCTGAGTTACACAAGGTCTTCTACTTTAATTGGGGGGCTAGACCTTTGTTTCTTGTTGGCAAAGTCCTTGTATACTTGTACTGCTCTTCTCAGGTTCTAGGCACATTCTTCTTGGTATGTGTGGATGTTGCTGACCCAATCTTGTCCTTTTGGGTTGTCAGCTTTCTCTGTGGGAGAGGCTTCCCATGTGGAGTTGAATCTGTAGTTGGCTTTGAAGGGGAACATACCGGTGGAGCTGTGGTCTTGGTTGTTGTATGCAAACTTATCCATTGGTAGGTGTGTTACCCAAATGTTCTGTTCCAAGTTTATGTAGCATTGTAAGTACTGTTCAAGGACCTGGTTTATTTTCTTGGGATGTCTGTTTCTCTGAGGGTGATATTCAGTAGACAACAATCTTTTTATTCCCAAGTCCTTTTGGATTTGGGCCCAAAACTTGGAGGTAAATTGAGGGCCTTTGTCTGAGACCACTTCTTATGGGAGTCTGTGATTCATGAATAATACGTTCCTGAATAGGGTGACTGTTGTCTTTGCAGTTACTTTGGTTGTTGTTGGGGTGAGGTGAGCCATTTTAATTAAACGGTTAACAATTTAAAAAGATGGCATTGAATCCCTTTTAATTAAGAAGCTCCACAATGTAGTCCATGAATACTGACTTCCAAGGGCCTTCTGCAATCTGAAGAGGTTGTAGTAATTCTTCTGGCTTTCCTTGCTTAAGCTTGGTATATCCACATGTCTCTCAACTGCTGATGTATCCTTCAATCTCTGTCTTCATCCTGGGCCACATGTAGGCTCTCTGGATTTCTTTTAGAGTTTTTGTACACCTGGGGTGTCCTGACATGGGGGAGTTGTGGTATTCCTTCAGTATCTCTAAGCATAGTGGGTCTTCTGGTACATAGGCGCGTCCATGTAGTTGTAGGGTGCTACCAGGTAAGGGGTACCCATTTTAGTAGTATCAACTGTTGATATTTTTCTGTAAGTCTTCCATAATGGAGATGCAGTGCTTGTCTAAAGTCTGAGCTAGTTGGATTTCTTCTCTTCTACTGGATAGTCGTAGAAATAAGAGCATTGATTCAATCATGTTGGGAGACAGTAAGGATTAAGTATTGAATTTCTCTATCTCTTTGGCACTAGGGAAAAGGTCTGTTCTGTGGCTTAGGGTGTGTTGCGGATCCTGAATGGATTAGACAAAGTACTGTCCACTTAGGATTTCAGTGTTATAACTTTTTTGCAAGCGCGCAATTGCTTTATTGCAGCACAGTTTAATTAGGGTTAATTACTTTAAAAACACCTTAAACATAATTGTTTGAAGCGCCTTTTGTAAGTTCATAAGGTGGAGGCTTTACTTCCAAGGTTAAAAATAGAACAATGTAGATATTGCCACTTACCTCCTTTAGGCAAGCCACGTTAAACCAGTTGTTCTCTTGTGCGGCTTTTTCTACTGTACCTTTACACTTTCCTCTTTTAGGAAAGTCCTTCTGTCTGTGCCTCCTTTCCCCTGATAGAAATTCCCCCACCTAATACTATACAATTGCAGCACTATCAAGATAAATACCATTTTTGTCTTATTATCTTCTTATATTCTTCTGTCCTTACCCAGTCTGTCACTATACCACAACAGGTATAGTATTAAGATAAATAAGTAGTAGACTAAATATTTGTAAAATTCAGCACCTAGGCTACATATTTCACAACATTGGCGCTCATGGCTTCTACAAACCACAGCTTCCTCTCTTCCTACCCCTTCAGCCCTGTTTTTGTGGAGGGAGAGATGTCCTTGCATATACCTGCGGCTCCTTCTTCCCAACCCACTCCAGGATCAACCTTTACTGCTTCTTGCTCTCTATCTGGTAGACTCCATGGCTCTTCCTATGGTCAACCAGGACTAAGCCAGTGGTTACCTAACTGCCAATAACTTTCAGAAGTTGCCAGCTCCCAATCAAGCATGATCTCCTGGATGAACTCTATTGAAGAATCCCTCACCTCCTTGATACCAATTCAGTCTTACCCCATGGCTGAAGCAACTGTCACAGTAGATTCCATAATGCTGGGAATTGTCCATCCAAGTAAGAAGGCTCAGAAGGCCGGAAAACCTGTATCAAAATTGACCAAGTTAACGGATTTTAACCAAACAGTCAATCAAAAATGGGTCACGGCTGCTCCAGTCTGCCAGCTGAAACCAGCTCCCCCTTTCAAACTGACGTTGATAAATTGATGTAACATGAGGGTCACCCAAAATGAGCTTGTTAATCAGCATGGTTGTCAGAAACTAGTCACGCAAGGGTTATTTGCAACCTGGACCAGATACTTACTTGACAATGTAGAAGGAATAGGAGGTCAAGACTCAGGTGGTATTGCTTAGTCAATTTTTCTGATATATATTGAATAATTTTCCCTGTTTCAACTCTAAGAGTTGAGTCCTCCTAAATTTACTCAATAAAAATCATTTATCCCAAGTTCTAATTTTTGATTTTAAAAATGCATCCTGTGATCAGGTTGTTGCGGTATATTCTGTACAATCTGATTCTGAACCAAATCATTTCTGGAAGATGGGGCCCTGCAACTGGAACTTTGTTGTTGGTGCCTTCTAATGTCAATTTCATGCCAGCCAATTTTGCAGCTCCTCCCCCCATTCTTTAAAATGAAAATTGTGTCAATTACCAATGCCCAGAATTTTATGCTGAAGATGCATTGATGCCTTCCCAGGTCATTTATCTTGGACTACTTTGGTTAGGACTGATTGTCCTACTTAATCCTGTATTTACCATTGGAAATTTCACAAAAAATATTTGAAGCCGCATTGATGGTTAATCATCAATTTTATGTGGATTTGGGTGATAATTCCCCATCACTTAGAATCAGCTTCATCTTATCCAGTGATTTCTGTCACAGCAACTGGCATAAACCGCGTCTCCTGCTCCTTAGAGCCTGCCTTGATGAAGGAATTATGCTGTCAATATTCTCCTTTTTCTTATTCTGGTTGTTCTCCTGATGGAATCTCCCTTAATTCTGGCACCCTCCAAACTGGTAGCTTCTCTAGCTACTTCTCTGGCCCCCTCATACCTTACTCAAAATTTATCAGAAGCTGTTCACTCCCACTCTGGAATGGCTCTATGGATGAGCAAAATATAACATGTCCTTTCCTCCTTGGTACCCACCCAGATGAATCAGAATGATGCCCTGAAGTTCTATGGTCATCAAAAGTTTACTCCTAAGCTAGAAGACATCCATAGCAGTTGTAACATGGAATTCCTTGCTTTTCAGGATACTATAAAGGCTCAAGAGAGACATATGGGCTTTCTGGAAGAGGAATTAGTTCTGGCCTTTTAGGAAAAGAAAGAGTGGCTATATAAGTTTGATGCTTAACATGCTCTCCTTGACTCCCTTCAGGACTAACTAAGCAAGCACCTTGAAGATGCCTCAGCAATTATTACCTCTGAGACTCTAATGGGATTGCATGGGAATGCTAAAGCTGATAGTTCCCCCTCTCAGAAGATCCATACTCCATTGTCCCTTCCTGACTCCCACCACTGTCACAGAAGCAATGAAGTGGATGTCTCCTTCATTGCACCTTCATCAGGTACCCTGGAGTTTCCCTGGGAACCTGATACCAATCCCTCCATAACTCTTGATGATTCTGCAGCAACTAAACCTCAGGCTAGTCAGAGCAAGGAAAAATTCACTGATGATTCTGGCATTGAGAAGTACAATGGGGACCACTAAAAAAACTACTAAGAAGCCTGGACAAGGAGAAATCCTTGGCTACATTTGTGGTCTCACCTCTTTCCTCTCCTCCATTCCTCTCCCCCCTGACAAGTCTGTGCCTGACTTTGGCACTTGTTGTTCCTTTACAATAAAGCCTCCTGATGCCCCTCCGCTGTTGACTTTGCCTCTCAATCACAAAAGTTGGATTCTTGCACTGTGAGAATGAAAGAAGATCTTGCCTACTGGGTCCCCACTTTCAAGCTCTTCTCAGCCATGAATCTGATATCTGACTACTGGAAGAGTGATCTCCCTCCAGCTGACCCAGAGAAGTATGTCGTCCTTGCCAACCAAAGGCTTTTCTAACCTACCAGGATGCCTCAGGGTCTCTCTGATTCCCAGTAACTTTCCAAGGAGCTATGGACACTGTGATGGGGGACCTGAAGCCCTCATGTGCCCTGGTCTATCTGGACAGCATTAACGTCTTTTCTTGATCCTATAAAAAACACCTGGAACCCCTGGAAGAAGTGTTCAAATGTCTGCTGGCTGCTACACTTAAGCTGAAGCCAAGGAAATACAACTTCTTCAATGATCACTTGGAGTTCCTTGGGTTCATCATCAGTTTTTATGGCCCTTGCCCTGTACCTCTCAAGGTAGAGGTCATTAAGAAGATGTAGGTGCCTGTAAGAAAGAGGGACATCCAGGTCTTACTGGGGTTGGTTGGCTATTATTGCCACTTTATCCACAACCTTGATTTCCTGGACAATACACTGCTCTAACTCATTTGAGCTGATGTGGACTTCTTCTGGGGCCTGGCTTGCAAGACATCAAATGCTGCTCTCAAGGGAATAATCACTGTAGCCCCAGTACTTGCTTACCCTGACCTTGCAAAGCTGGTTGTGGTTCAATAAAGACGCTAGCCTGACTGCTATTGGGGGGTGTCCTCTTCTAACTGGACTCCAAAGGGCGTCTGTTGAATTGGGCCATTAAGCTCTAGGCCTACAACTAAAAAATCATTCATTGAGCTGGAGCTATCCACCAGAACGCTTACTGTATCTCCTGCCTTCCTACTGCTGCTTTAGTATCCTCCATGGCTGACATTCTCTATTATAAGCTTATGGAGGATCCTTCTTTGTGGGGGGGAGCCAGTAGAGATACAGAGGGCTCTCAAAAAGTTAGCTGTTGACACCAAAGTCTCTAAGAGACAACTCCTGAAGCTTTGTGGAGACTCTTGGCTACTGTACATATGCCCATCCCTATGCATGGACTCAGTGGTGGCTGCTCACAAGACTACTGGTCATGGTGGTATACAGAAGATCTTAGCCCTGCTACAGCAGCACTACTTCTGGGAAGGAATTCACAGTAATTGAGTAGATACGCTATCCACCTGTCATGACAGCAACATTTAGTGACCTAAGGTGGCCAAGTTCCAACACAGACTTTTACATCCTGGGTTTGCTTTCCACATGTGACTGTATGGCAGTCACTGTTGAGTATTTAGCCAAATAAATACTCTGAGATATAAAGTTGCTCTGTTTTTGCTGTTTGTTTTATGTAGATAGGTTTGGTTGGAATTCTTCAGATAAAGGTTCCTGGAAACTTAGTATCTATATTCAATAAAAGAACAGAAGGCAAGATTGGCCAAATCAATCTTGGAGACTGGGCGTCTCAAAATCAAGTTAATTGACTGGAAAGGTTAGTTAATAAATATTGCAATATAATTAATGTGGATTTAATTATATTGGTTAATTGCTTTGACTATGTCAAGAGTTATGGTTATAATTAACCATAGATAAACCTCCAAATTTGGGTTTAAAAAGACTGTGGTGGTGTTTTGTCCGGATTTGAAGCGTTTTAACGGGGTTTTAAGACACAAGAAAACCATTAAATGTAACAATAACTGAATAAAGGTAATGATGCCTAGGAATTTAGGTTTGATCAGATGTTTCCCAGTTGGAACATTGATAGAGGAGTTTTTGGATGTTTAATCCACAGGGTTTTGGCGCCGGGAGCTGAGGAAGCTCCATGCTGAGTTAGTACATTGGGATGAATTGAGTCAGGTGACTTCTTCCTATTGTAGGTAGGTTCTCATAGGTTGAGAAATAAGGGTGATCTTTTAGGTAAAGATCTAGGTTTGGATGACTCAAATGTCATAGACCACGTGATATGAATCATAGGTTGATTCAGAAACCGGGGGTTTTTTTAGTTGAATATGCCCTGAATGGTATATAACTGAAACCAGCTAATTTTAAATAAGGGTATATTGTTGATTTTGACGCTTTCCCCTCAACTTCTTTTTAGTTATCATGTCTTCTTTATTACTATTTTAAAGAGAAAAATTTGGGGTGCTTTGTGTTGAGGCCGCTGCTGCATGAAAGGAAGTTCCTACCAGCTTGCTTGAGGAGGCTTGGGCGAGTCTTGAGGTCTCTAAGATTGCACCTGATGAATCTTTGGTAGAAGTGAAAGCAGCTTTTGAAGAACTATACTCCAACTATTTTTCCAGAGAGGGAACACCAGCACAAGGAAATCAAGTTTATGCATGGGACTCCTGTAACTTGCTGTTAGGGTTCAATGAAATTTTGCAACAAGTAAAGGACAGAGCCAATTGTGAAGTTGGGGCGCTAAGAAATAGAGAGGAAAAGAGTGTCAAAATTATGGCTTGTTGGAGAGATGACAATAAAGTGTTGTTTCACAAAATTTCCTCCCTGGAGGCAAAGCTCCTCAAAGCTTTGTCACAGGAAGGTACCATTAACAAGAGTCAAGGGCAATATAATGGTAGGTTAGACTGGTTAGATCTGGATCTGTCACACCACACAGTAGCCATTAACGTAGTGGGCCCCTTTCCAGTTACCAATAGCTGCAACAAGTTCATCATTGTGGCTGTTGATCATCTAACTGAATGATTAAAGGCCAAGGCAATTCCCAACCAACCTGCACTGATGACAGCTATGTTCATCCTGGAGAACATCATATACAAGCATGGCTGCCCCCAGGTTCTGCTGACAGACAATGGTACCAATTTCACCAGTCACATCATCCCCTGTCTCAACCAACTGATGGGAATCCATGAGACACTATCCACTCCTTATCACCCATAGACTAATGGAATGGTAGAGAACACTAATGGAAGCCTGGTCCAGATACTCCAGAAGCTCAGTCACCAACATGAGACTGAATGGGATACCTTCCTGCCCGGTCACCTTTGCATATAGCATTGGGTACCATTGTGCCACTGGAAAGCCACTCTTCCAACTGATCTATGATTGGCAACCAGGACTTCCCACATTACTATATTCTTTGGTAAAGCCCAGCCTGGCTGTGTCCCCAGAGGCCTACCTTAAAAAGCTTGTTAAAACCCTTGTTTTCTTGCAATCAGAAGCCTACACCGTAAACTTAAACCATAAGTTGCAAGACCTAGAACAAGCTGCATCCAAACGCCCTGCTGTACTCACTTACCTAGTAGGAGACTTAGTCTACTTCTTCAGCAATAGAGGGTACAGTTGTGAATCCAAACTTGCCTCCCTTTAGTAAGGCCCAGTTCAAGTTATCCAGAAGACTGGCCCCAACTCCTACATCCTTAAGGAGCCCCATTCTGGGCAATTGATTACTAGAGTATACACTCAGTATATGTGTGCTGCTCCTAGTGACCAATAGTAAGCCCCAATGAGGACAATAATCCAAAAAAACAAAAGCCTAATTAAAAAATTCCATGGGTTGTTGTCCTGTTTGCAATAGTGTTGCACCAAAGTATGAGGAATAAGAGTAAAAGAACAAGGTGTTTATTGGAGACTGACAAGACTTTTCCAATACTGCACCAATTTTTCTACCACCTGAACAGCAGCCAAGAAACACAACTGGTTACCTACGGATCCACAAAGTTGATGATCAAGGATTGGGCAACAAACCCCCACCAAACAAGAGATTTAATTCACCCCAACGTCCACTGAAAAGGCAACCCCCAAGAAGATACAGTCCCATAGGAGACTCTTGCAAAGGGTATACTCTACAGGGACCTGGCCACCCAAGCCTATAGAAAACAGACAAGGCCCACTCAAGAAAGACCCCCATGTTCTCCTCCCGCTTGGTATCACAGTGGTTGGTCCCCCAAAGAACAAGGTTGCCAGCCATCACCATTGGCACAAGATGGGCAATACCCTCCACTATGTATGACTTCAATCTTTCCTGAAAGGCCTGCTGAAGACACTGTTCATAGTTATCAGAGACTTTCCAAGCAACTGATTGGGCCTATCTAACCCCAGGTGTTGCCCAAGCGCAAAGAACTGACTTCACAATGTTGGATACCATCCCCTGTTGCAAGCCTGAGAGCACTTGGTCATTAAATTGGAATTCTCCCAACTGAGTCCCCAAGTATTCTTCTGCAGCTTGCATGGAGAACTGCCAATAGATGCTATTGCCCCTTTGCAATCCAGTCTCTGTCACCTCCTTGGGCTCGCTCAAGGCTAGTAATAATGCAGCAAATGATGGGTCTGTTCCCACTAAGACCAACCAAGGCACCAATAGTTGATCTAGCTTGTTAGAAATTGCGCCATCAATGCTATTTCAATATGGCCTTCAAATAATGATGTGTGAAGATTTGGTTGGTTTTGCTTTCAATTTTGGGAATTCCTCACCTTCTGCAAATGGGTCTGGTTCAATATCCACTCATTCCAGAATACCATACCTGCCCTTGACTGATCCTGGTATGAGCTCACCCCAACATGACCCCCTATGCCACTCTGTCTATCTAATGAGTGATCATCAACCCTTGTCTACTATATAAGTAGAATCATTTCTCCTAATAAAGACAAGTTTATCCACATTTTTGTTGGCTTTAGTATTCTTCAAGCCTTTTCCTTTCCTTTTTTCCAAAAGGACTTTCACATCTTGTATTCCAGGAAATTAAGGTATGTGCCCTTAATTTTGCCCTGACGGCTAACCCAAGGCTAGCTTTGTCCCTCAAATCTTTTTTTATAAAGATTTCCGGCCGTGTCCTCCTGGATGTTGTCCCCAGGAGCCAAATATGACAAAATGGTGCTCACTACAGGGGCTGCAAGCCCTTTGGTTGCCCTGTTTCCACATGCACTCTCTGTTCATTCTCCCTTTGTTTCTGAAGTACCCAAACAATCTAAAATTTCTAGTCCTCCTCTAGAAGAAGACATCATCAATGCCTCCTTGACTCCCATGGTACTGGTGCTGTCCCCCGGATCTGCCTGGGCCCCCCTTCCAGCTTTCTCTCTCAACTATGAGCAAGATTGTGCTACCGCTTGCTCTCTCCTCCACTCAGGCACTGTGGCAATGAACACTATCCCTGGTCTCTTTCCTGGGTACGCTTCCAAAGACCTGTACTCCTTCCTCTTAGACTGTGGTCTCCCCGGCGCTGATGGAGTCCATGGATACAATTGGCATGTTAGTCAACCAGTTTATTCAACCTGCCCTGGTTCTCCATCAACTTGCATTAGGATCCCAGAACCAGCTTCTAAATTCTTTATCCACCGCTGTATCAAACAACCATGCTCAAAATATGGCATATCAAGAATGGTCCCATAGCCTTTTTGTGTGTATTTTGGATAACCAGTGTGGCTCACTAGCCTCCCAGAAGTACCCAAACTCATCACTGAATTCCCTTTGCTCCTTGCTCCATGGGTATATCAAGGATCAACTGTGAAAACTGGATGAGCATCAAGCAACATGGCATGAAAAAATAGAGGCTGCTCTACTAAAGCATTGTCAGGACTTTGAGACTCTTGTTACCAAACTCAATCAATTTTAGGAGCATGTTAATTCCCAACTTGGGCTGGTTAGGACTCATGTTGATACCTGAGGCCTCCATCTCCAGCACCAATATGAACTGGATAAGTCTGTGTTAGGCAACTCCCTGTATCAAGTGCATAATCACGTGGATGATAGAGTAGTGTCCATCAAGGTGACACCTCTGCTCCTCCTGTGGAGGTCCCATCTGACTTTGAGGCTAAGTTATGGGAAGCCATAGCTGAGCTCAAAGCTACTACTTGATTCCAATCTTCTGTTAAGAACCCTCCTCCAGTAGAACCTATGCCTGACCCTCACATTGCCTTGCTCACCAACCAAGTATCTACCTTGCAAGGAAAAATTGAGTATTTGAGACAACACCTCTCTAATCCTGATGATTTGTCCTCTGAGTCTGAAGGTGAAGGGAAATCTGAGGCCACTAGTACTCCCCCATGGCAATCATGGTTGTTGCCCTGGCTTGGAAGGCCAACCCTGGGTCAACTGTGCTCTTGCCTTGGATCAGTTAGCAGAAGTAACAAATGATGTTGCTGACAGGCAGGATGCACTGGAAAGGGAGGTGTTGTGAATTTAGGCCTTGGACATCTTGGGGATTAACGTCTATAGTGCTAGCTTGGGAGAGTATGGTTTCAGGCCTATACACAAATTAATACAAGTCTTAAAGACTCTGAAGTCTGTACCCTTAAATCTAAGGTAACAACTAAGTAGAGTGTAAAATCAAGTAAATAATGTGTGAAAGTATAAAAGTGTATCTTTTATTTAGAAAGAAGGGAAGTTTATATACTATACTGGCTGCACAATGGATGCAGGAGTGTTATTAACACCTGCACCATTGTCAGGAACATTACAGAATCTTCTGGTGTCCACCAGACTCTTGCATCCATGTTCTTTCCATCTTGGGATGATCCAGACAATCCGTCAGGGAAGAGTGGATGCACATTACCCCAGAGTGGCTGCAGCTTGCAGCTGCCTAATACAGAAGCTGCTATCAGTTCCCAAACTTGATCCAACTGGATTTAATAGGTCAGCCAAATCATTGTAACATCCAAGATACAATTGGATTTGCAAATCTGTCAGATTGACGTATTTGGGTGCAAATCAATTAGCCTTGACTACCAGGATTAATTCCACTGATAGCCTTGACAATTATAATATGCACCTAATTTACAACATGAGGTACAAAACCTCTCTTGCTTGACAGAGACAATGAATGGACAGGTTATCCCTTTAATTGCCCAAACCACTTCCCTGACCACTTGTCTCAATGGGATTGCTGTCACCCTAACAGTGCAACAGATTAAGATTGATGAATTTGGTGCTTCTGCCACTACTGCAAGGGATATCAGTGAGAAAAACAGCTCTACTTTGGACACCCTAGAGGAGAGCCTTCAACTTCTCTGGGCTAGAAAACCTGCTGCCAAATCTGAGTTTGAGGGTGATCCCCACATTAACATCCCTAACCCAGGTGACAACAGCCAATCCACCTCATTGTTCATTGACCCCAACTATAAGCCTTCATTCAAACATATATTTGACCCTAAGACCTCTACCATTGATTCCTTTCTGACAACCTACAAGACTGCAATGTGTAGGGCCACCAATGAGCTTAAAAAGGAGCATATTTTTACTTGTCTACATCTCACGTGCTAAGAAGTTGTGGTCCCCAAACTCCCATCCATTGTCACTTGGAATGATATGAAGTGCCTCTTGATTGAGGAATTTGGAGGAGATCTCAGCTTGGAGGTCAAGAAAGATGCATTTATGCACATTGCATTTAATCCCAAGAAAACCCTAGCTGAGTTTGCTGACTGCTTATATGTTGAAGGACAACAGTTAAGCAATAATTGTCAGTTAACCCCCCCCGTGAAGCCTACACAGCATGTTCAAACGCTTTGAAGGTGAATCTGCCTCTGTGCCTGCACTTTAAGGCTCACAAAGCTTCTCTTACGTCCATAAAGATTTTAAGACCCTATTGCAAGACATGCATTTGACCCACTGGGGTACTGTGGTCTACAAGAGTAAAGCCAACAATGCTGAAATCACCTCTTGTACTCCATGCATTATGACTCCGGGCTCAAGTGGACAGCCTAAGAGACAAGGATGTCACAACAAGTGTGGTGTGGCAGGCAGGATGCCAAAAGAACAAAGCTGAGCTACACCTGCTTTGCCCTTTTACAGCATCCCACCTGGGTACGCGTCCAGGTATCCTAGCTGAATTTTTTTTGCTTTTTAGATTAGCTAACTTTTAAATCTTTATCTTATACATTATCTGGTAAAAGAAAAGGTGTGTCAGGTAGGCTGCCAAAAGAGCAAAGCTGTGCTACGCTCAACTTCACTCTTTTACGGCAGCCCACTGGTATGAGTTTATATTTTATATCTGGTAAAAAGCACTTAATGATGGTTGCAAGTATGTGTTTCTAGTCTATAGCTGGTAAAAGGAAAGGTATGACAGACTGGCTGCCAAAAGAACAAATCTGTGCTATGCTCAGCTTCACTCTTTTACAGCAGCCCGCTGGTATGTGTTTCCAGTTATAGCTGGCAAAAAATATTATCAAAGAGAGGTGTGAAGTTATAATTTTTGGATTTTAAATTTTAAATTTTTTAGCTTTTTAAGGATATTTATCATAAATCTTTTGAGTGAACCCCAGGGGTGATGTCAGCCTGCTATAATGCATCCTGGTTTCATGCCTATTAAAAACCTGTTTAAAGATGCAGCCTCCTTATGATTGGTTGATAAAAATTATATATAGTTGTTAATGAAAAATATCAGAAACCTAATGGCTATATAAAGTTGAGCGTTGAGCAGGCTACCAAAAGAAAAAAGCTATGCTAACTCAGCTCTATTATTCACAGCTTCACACTGTTATCTTTTTTTTCCAGCAGAAATATCTTTTTGGTAGTTCAGTATGTCTTTTTTAAATTTATTTACTATTCTGGTTGTTAAAAGATGATTTAATGATATCTAAAGTAATTTTTAATATAAAAATGATAGTTTTATTATGATTGCTACTTTAATTAAAGAAGTATGGGTTTATGCTTTTTAAATACTATATTATACTATTATCAAGGCTTTATTAGAGGTTTTTACCTTTTATTATGCATTATATTTTGCCATTTAAGAGACTGGAGATTAATTAAAGTACTTTTAAGAGCTGTTGAGATACACAGAAAAACCCAAACATATAACAACAAGTTTTCTCATATAAAAAATCAACAATTTATACTTGTTAAAAATAAAATTAGCCTACTTAAAATTTGTTTTGTGCATAAATTTCTGTGTGCTCAGCACTTGGTTTTGGTTGTCTATCTCAACAGCTGAGAAAAAGTACTGTATTTTTATCCACATTTTGAAACTTCAGCCCTTTTAAATTCTTTATTTTCAGTATATATTTTGAACTCCAATGGACATTAAATTACCCATATTAATAAATATCAAGTACATGTTATAAAAAGCTCTTTTGATCCTGAACCATTATTTTGTAGTTTATAGGCTTAATATATTCTTTTTGTAGTACACCTTTTTACTAAGATACAGTCTTTAGTTGTTGGTGACTGCATATTTTATTTATTAACATACTGATATCAATTTCTTTTTACATATATTTAATTCTATGTGGTACTCTGATTTTTGATATTATTTCCTATTTTTGATAAGATACTGTTTGATTTTGTAGATCTTTTTAGTAATCTAATGTGTTGTTATTTCATCTTCATAGCATTTGATTTGATTGCATTTTATTTTTGTGTTCAGTACCTTCTGGTAAGGTATTGCTTTTGAATTTAGCAGAAAACATCATAAAATGAAGCCATTGTAGTATGGTCTAAAAATTGATTATTTATGAATCTCTAATAGTTTTTTGTTATATCAGAAACTTAATTAATTATGGTGGTTGTTTTTAAAAGAGGAACCCTCTAATTTTATGAGCAGATGAAAGTTAAAATATCTATAGTAGCTACTATATATGATATTTAAAGTAGTTTATGGGGTGATAAAGTTTTGCAGATGGGGGTGAAATAAAAATTATTATAAATGTTCTAGTTGGGTGAAAAAGATTTTAAGTAGAGTCAGGACACTCTTGTTTTTTATAATAAGACAAAACTTGACTATAGCACCTAAAATATGAAAATTAATTAGAAGTTTTTTAAGCAAATTAAAATTTCTTGGTAGAGAACTTAAAACTAAGAAACTTTGATTTATGCATTTTAGTATTTATTAATCATATAAAAATAAAATAAAACTTAAATACAAATATATAGCTAATGAAAGTTTAAAGCAATAAAGTCAAATGAGACCTTAATAGTAAAAAGTTGAATTTGGGTAAAAAAGAGCTAGTTGGATCAAAAAGACTAATTTAGATAAACAGTTTTTTAGTAAAATAGCTGTTTAATATAAAAAATATTTAACCTCCTCAGGATCTACTGTAGGAAGAAATCTGGAGCTTGAAATTAAGGTTAGTGGTTTGGAAAAGATGACTTACCTAATCCATGATCTGCTGCAGGGGGGAATTTTGTGCGTTTTTATAAAAAGGTTAGTAAGTTAGTAAAAAGCTTACCCAGCCCAAGATTTGCTGCAGTGAAAACTGGGAATTTTTTAAAAAATTCTATTAATTAGCAAATTCACTTACCAAACCAAGATCTGCTTCAGGGCAAAAATCTGGGTTCTCTTAATCCAGGTTAGTAAATTTGGTGAAAATAACTTACCCACCCCAAGATCTGCTGTGAACTAAGTCAACCTAAAAAAGAGGAAGGTTAGTAGTTTGAGTGAAATGATTACATGAGATGAAGCTTGGCTAAAATATTTGTTAATCAAAACAATACTTACCAACCCAAGATCTACTTCAGGGCAAAAATCTGTTTTTTAATCTAGGCTAGTTAATATAGGTAAAGAAGCTTACCTAAACTTAATCTTCTTTGGGGTGGAGGTCCTTTTAAAAAGAAAGGAGGTTAGTAAATTGGGTGAAATTCTTACTTTAATTCAGCTTTGATTTCAATCTCCAACTGATTAGTTTTTTAAAAAAAACTTATTACCTTTTTAAATACATTTTTAAATTAATGTTAGCTTCAAACTTTTAAAAACATTCTTACCTTTAAAATCCCTAATCTACCATGCTTAAACAGTTAATATAATATGTATATTTTGAAGCTTACCTTTATTTTGAAGTAAATTTACAGTTTTAAAATTGAAAAGTTAGTACTGTGTTTAGTGATGGCTTACCTTGGCTTAGTAAATCTAATCTTATCTGTTTGGCAGAGAAATAGATGGAACTGACCAATAATAGTTGATGAAAGCATTCTAAGTTCTAATCATTATTAGTAAAGCTTTATATCATTTTTACTCTCTTACCTTTTAGGCAAGTATGACTAAATTAAGTCCAGTTATATATATTTTTACTTTTATTAACACTGCCACAGGAAGAGATTCTGTGAGACACTTCAAAGTGTCCAACAACCCCTTTGAGCGGCAGCATTATCCATTAAACCAAACTACTTTTTAGGCTTTTTGTATTTGGTGTCAGCTTTTGTCTGACTCAAAAGAAGGTAAGTTCTTCCAAGAAAAACATATGTAAATAATTTCTCCTGAGACTTGAGCAGTTATATATGATTGTGGTCAAATAGGACATCATTCACACACCTGCATAAACCTTGGGTAGAGGGTTGCAACCCAAAGGATCAGGCAGGAAAAGAGAGGTCAGCTTAGAGGCAGAGACCTCTCTGCTGACCAATTTCCCCTGTCTCCTCGTGATCCTCCTTCTCACAAGGAATCTCCCCCTTTGGCTGGCCCAACTATCCTTCACCTGTTCCACAATCTTTCCAGTGATTCTGAACCTGAAGATTCTGACTGTGATGAGTCTGATGGTTGTGGCTACTCTGTGCTGGCAGTCCCAGAAACAGTGTCTGTCCCTTACAAGCTGTGTTCAGGAAAAACCACAACTACAACTTGCCCACCTTCAAGTATGCCAAGGCCATGATGGCTCACTCTTATCTAGCACGGGTTCACCAACCCCTGTCTTGGTAGATTCCTATGAGGATGCTGCTGAGCTAGCAGAAGCTCTCTTCCAGAATGTGACTGTATCTATCCCCTTGCAGACTGTGTATAAGGAAATTCCTGCCTTATGATACATGTTAGCTAAATGAGAGAAGGAGTTGGAAGCTGCTCAGGATGTTCTGGCTGTCTTGCCCCCCTTTGGTATAGATACTACCCATGTGGAAGTATCAATACAAAAGGTTAAAATCAAGGCTAGCTTGGACACAGTCTCTCCAGTCAATGTGGTATTGTCCAAACTAATGAAGAAGCTTAAGCTGGCCCCTGACCTCAACTACACTCAATCATACAGTACCGCTGGCATGGCCCAAACTTGAGTCATTGGTGCCTACTCTTCCCTGCCAATGAGGTTTGGGAAGCTTCTTATTACATCCCCTGCTATTGTCCTCAAAAACAAAAGCTACAATCTCCTGTTGATACGCAATTCCTTTGAGAGTACAATGGAATTGTGAACCTAAAAGATGGCTACCTATTGCTCTTAGGATATGAGGTCCCTCTAATTTTTGAAGAACCCCCACATTTCCCAGGTAAACACCTTAAGACTTGTGTGCTCAAGTACCCCACAGGTATCTTCTCGCTCAAGTACAGGACTCATTCTTCCCATTTGTGTTCCCCTCCTCCTTCCTGTCCTGCAGAGAAAGGTGTGCCTTTTCTTGCCCCTGCAGCTATCACCATCCCGCCTGACTCACAAGTGATTATAGACTCCCAGATATTCTACAAACTACCTGAAAAATTATTCCTGGAGCTATACTCACCTGATTCTCTAAGCTGCAGAAAGCCTCAGTTATGCCCAGGGATTTTGGACTGGACTCATAAAGAGCCTGTGCAGCTGTTGTTGGCTAACCTGACTGCCCTGCCTATGCAGGTGACCAAGGGCCAGGTTTTAGGGCATGGTCACATATTAGGCTCAGAGCAAGTGGTGTCCCTCTACCATTTTGGAACGTTCAGCGATTTTAACTTACCTGAAGGAGACCCTCAGCTTCTCTCCCTGTTCACTGCTGCAGACTTCCCATAACTGTCACCCATTTAACAAAAAGATGTTCTGGAGCTGCTAGACCAGTTTAAGGATATCTTTGCCTCTAGAACCACCAACTATGGCCTAGCTAAGGGGGTTATCCACCAGATAGATATGGGTGATGCCCCACCCTTTTGTGCCAAATCTTACCGCCACAGCCAAGTAGAAGATGCCCAGAGCTCTAAGGAGTTTAAACAGCTCTTAGATGCTGGGCTCCTAGCTTCCTCTCAGAGCCCTTGGGCCTCCCCATTATTGATCCTAAAGAAGAAGGATGGAGGCCACCACATTGTGATGGATTACCACTGCCTAAACCTGCCCACCAAAAATGACTTGTATCCTTTGCCTAGAATTAATGATGCTCTCAGAAAATTAGGAGGATCAAAGTTTTTCTCCACTATGGATCTAGCATCAGGATACTGGCAGGTGAACTTGTCTCCTGAAGATAGAGAAAATGCTGCAATTATCACTTCAGAAGGTCTTTATGAACCCACTTGAATACCCCAAGGACTCTGCAATGCCCTGGCTACGTTTCAAAGTGCTATGGACTCCATCCTACAAGATCCGAAACTTTCCTGTGTCCTTGTATATCTTGATAATATTACTGTATTCAGATTTAATTTACCAACCATTTGGACTACCTCAAAGCTATCTTCATCAAGTCAATAGGCAGTCTTGAAACTCAACCTCTCTAAGTGCTCCTTCTTCAAAGAACAACTTGAATTCTTGGGCCATAAGGTCACCCAAACTGGAATATGTCCCATGAATAATAAGGTGGAAGCCATTGAAAAGATGCTGCCTCCCACAAACCTATGAGAGGTCCAAGTGTTTCTCAGCATGATGGGGTACTATCAACAATTTATCCCTGATTTTGCTGAATTAAGCAAACCCCTTGTCCAGCTCCTTTGCAATGTAAACTTTGAGTGGACTGACAGCCAACAGCAATCCTTTGAAGCGCTGAAAGCCAAACTCAAAGAGGCTCCCATCCTATTCTACCCTGATTACAATAAAGAGTTCATTTATTACACCAACACTAGTGAAGTAGCTGTGGGTGCCATTTCAGCCTAGCTTGACAATGAAGGTGTTGATTGACCTGCGGCCTATTCTTCACAAGTCCTCAACAAACACAAGAAGAACTATAGTGTCACTAAAAAAGAATGCCTAGCTGTTCTGTATGCAGTAAAACAGTTCTGGCACTACATTTACGGGACTTGCTTTATGGTAATCACAGACCACATATCCCTTAAGTGGCTGCAGCAATTAAAGGAGCTTGAAGGTCAGCTAGCCTGTTGGGCCCTAAGCTTGCAAGGATACAATTTCACTAAAGTACATTGTCCTGGTGCACAACATAAGAATGCTGATGGTTTGTCAAGGATGCCTATACTAGCTATCCATCCTGCTGACACCAATTGCCTATACAAGTTGATAGGGTACCCTGACTCCTGGACCTCTGAACCAGAAGACATCTGCTTGGCACTGCAAGCCCTATCAAAAGATACTGAGATTTGAGATTGAAAACTCTTCAAGAAATTCAACAATAGCTATTTGCCCTACGTCTGCCCCAATATGAGAATAGCCATCATCCTCCAAGCTCACATTGATACTGGACATGGAGGCATAGCAAAAACACATTACTAGTTGTTCAAGAACTTCTATTGGGAGAATATGTGCCTCTTAATCCCTGATGTCCCTGCCTCATGTCATTCTTGTCAGCTCTAAAAATACCAACCTTCCCAACATCAATTAAAACTCATCCCCCAAACATGCTTTCCGCACTGTGAGTATTGGTGCTGTTGGCCTTCTTCCTTGTTCTAGGTCTGGGTGTCAATTAATCTTGGTAGCCATAGCCCATTTAAGTAAGTGGGTCAAAGCCAGAGCAACCAAGGATATAACTGCCAAGAACACTGCTAACTTTCTGTTGCAAGACATCTTCTACTGCCATGACTGCCCTCAGGTTCTGCTTTCTGACAATGAGACCAACTTTAATGCCCACCTCATCACGTCCATTTTTAGAAGCTATGGGCACACACCAATTCTTCTCTGCTCTGTATACCCAGTCAACCAACGGGACTGGGAAATAAGCAAATTCCACCCTGGTGTCTATAATGAGAAAGCTTACCCTCTCTGATGCTGCTAAGTGGGATATGTTCCTCCCTGCTGCTCTCTTTGTGTATAGACCCAGCAGACATCAAGTGACTGACCAGTCCCCCTTTGCCATGTTGTATGGACAAGAAGCTACTACCCCCTCAATCTTGGGACCCCCTTTGATTGAAGTTGATGCATCTGTCAACCCTGAAGCTCATGCCAAAGACTTGACTAATTGTATCATCAACATCCAAGCTACAGCCTATTCTACTGCCTACAAAGCCAAAGCTTTATAACTCTCACCCTCCAATGCTTCCAGAGCCCCCTCCCTGAGTATCATGTAGGTGACCTAGAACTCTATTATCAAAATTGTACTGGAGGCCAAGCCCATAAGCTAGACTCCCTATGGGTTGGACCTTGTGAAGCCACCTACAAGAAGGGTGTCAAGTATACTTTGAAGCTGCTATCCTCCAGTCGTTCTTTTGCCCAAGTTCACTCCAAATTCCTCCGCAAATATCAACTCCCTGTGTTCAATATTGAGGAGATGTTATAAATTGTGCCATTAATGCTATTTTGATATGGCCTTTGAATAATGATATGTGTAAACATTTGGTCAGTTTTGCTTTTGAATTTGGGAATTCCTCACCTTCCGCAAATGGGTCTGGTTCAATATCCACCCATTCTGGAATACCGTACCTGCCCTTGACTGATCCTGCTATGACCTCATCCCAACCTGACCCCCTCTGCCACTCTGTCTACCTAATGAGTGATCATTGACCCTTGTCTACTATTTAAGTAGAATCATTTCTCCTAATAAAGACAGGTTTATCCACATTTTTGTTGGCTTTAGTATTCAAGCCTTTTTCTTTCTTTTTTGCCAAAATGACTTTCACATCTTTTATTCCAGGAAATTAAGATATGTGCCCTTAATTTTGTCCTGAAGGCTAACCCAAGGCTAACTTTGAACCTCAAATCTTTTATTATAAAGATTTCCCACCGTGTCCTCCTGGATATTGTCCTCAGGAGCCGGACACAACATAGCTGAACCCCCAAGTCCAGATAGCTGACATCCACATCATGCATGACTACCTGCTTCTCAGTTGCCTTCCTCACCTCCACTGGCCTTGTATGCTTGTGCCTCTTGGGAATTACTACTTGTACCTTCTGCAAGGCTCTTCCTGGAACTCTCCTATAGTGACTGTTCACCTTGGCTACCATCTTGAGACGCCTAGTATTTTAAACCTGTTGTCTAATCCAGTGGTGGGAAATGTTACAGATCCTGAATGGATTAGATAAAGTACTATCCACTTAGAGCTTAAGCAACATAACAATTGCGCAAGCGTGCAATTGCTTTATTGCAGCACAGTTTAATTAAGGTTAATTATGTTAAAAACTCCTTAAAAACAAGTGTTTAAAGCGCCTTTTGAATGCACATCAGGTGCAGGATTTACTTCTGAGGTTAAAAATAGAACAATGTAGATATTTCCACTTGCCTTCATTGGGCAAACCACGTGAAACCAGTTGTTCTTGTACCAGCTATTGCTATTTTACCTTTCCACTCTTCTCATTTAGGAAAGTCCTTCCGTCTGTGCCTCCTTTCCCCTGGTGGAAATTCCCTCACATAATACTATATAACTGCAACACTATCAAAATAAATACCAGTTTTGTCTTATTATCCTCTTATATTCTTCTGTCCTTACCCAGGCTATCATTATACCACAACAGGTATAGTATTAAGATAAAAAAGTAGTAGACTAAATATTTTTAGAATTTAGCACCCATGCTGCATATTTTACAACAGGGCATCAGGTTCAATGTTGATCTTGCCAGGTTTTCAGCTAATTGATAAATTGTAATCTGCTAGGAATAAGTCCCATCTAGCCTGGAGCTGGTTTAGTTGTAGCAGTTTGAAGAAGTATGTCAGGCTCTTATAATCAGTTATGATTTTCACTGGGTGATTGGCATCACACAAGTAGCTTCTCCAATATTTCAAGGAATGGATGATGGCAAGCATCTCTTTATTATAAATGGGGTAGTTAAACTCAGGCGGAGTGAACTTCCTTGAGTAGTAAGCTACAGGGTGCAGCTTACTATCATGCCCTCCTGGAGCAACACATCCCTCATTAAAAAAGTTGGAAGTGTCTGTCTCCACAATGAAGAGTTTATTGTAAACTGGCATTGCCAAGACAGGGAAAGAAACAAAAGCGTTCTTTAGCAACTCAAAAGCAGATCTGGCGGTGTCATCCCACACAAAGGGGTGTTTTTCATAGGTGAGGCGGGTCAAGGGCAAGCAGATCAAAGAAAAAATTTGGACTGATTCCCGGAAGAAGTTTGCCAGGCCCAGGAAACTTCTGCTTTCCTTGCAGTTCTTAGGTTCAGACCATAACATCACAGCCTCTATTTTGTTGGGTGTCATTGCAAAACCCTCTTTCAGTATGTTTTACCCCGCAAACTCTACTTCTTCTTGGAAGAACTCACATTTTTGGAGTTTAACACAGAGTCTGTGTTCTTTGAAGCATTTTAGGACGCTTGAAGGTGTTTGGCATGCTCCTTAGGGGTGCAGCTGTAAATGGGGATGTCATCTAAGTAAGCTACACAACACTGGTTCTTGAGTCCTCCCAATACCACGCCCATCATAGTTTGGAAAGTGCTGGGTGCATTGCACAACCCAAACAGCATGACCAGGTACCCAAAACAACCTTGCCTAGTCTTGAAGGTGGTCTTTCATTTATCATCAGTCCTGATCCAGATCTGGTTAAAGGCATGCCTCAAATCAACCTTTGAGAAGATATTGGCTCCTGAAAGCTGGTCTGAGAGATCTTTGGCATTGGGTATAGGGTATCTGTTTTTTTGCAGTGAAGCTGTTTAGGTCCTGGTAATTGACACAAGGACGTAGGTTGCTGCCCTTCTTTTTAACAAACAGTAAAAGAGATGAACAAGGAGATTTGGAGACATGTATATATCCCTTCTTCAACGTCTTGTCCAAGTACTCTCTTAAGGCTACTTGCTCCTTCATGTAACAACTATGGACGGCTCCATGCTTATGTTGGGTTCCAGGGAGGAGGTCAATGGAGTGGTCAAACTGGCTATGTTTTGGCAAGGCGGTGGCTTCTTCTTTGGAGAAGGCAGACTACCAAGGCTTCAAACATTTTGGGATCTTGGCCTTACAGGGTTCCATGGTGATGTTTTTTAGCTCAAGGGTCTGCTTAGGGTTCAAGCAGGGAACCTCTAAGGACTGGCTCTCATGAGTGACTGTCACCTGATGGTTCTTATAGTAAAAGTTCAATTGATGATCCACCCACCATTTAAAACCTATCACTATAGGTTTGGGAAGCTTCTCCATAACGTGGAATCTGGTGGTCAGGAACTTCCCTTTTAACTTCAGGGAGACAGACTCCATGCATTTGTGGGACAGGTCTGTTGTCTTATTACCCAAGGTTACCAGTCAGGAGTTTCCCTGGATTGGTACACCCAGTTTCTCATCTAGGCTATGTTTCATGTAGTTGAGAGTTGCCCTACTGTCTAGGAGGCCTACAGTGTTCACCTCATGGTCATGGTAACATAAAGTAGTGTCAATGATAGGATAAGACTGGGAAGCAGTGTTTATTGCTGAAATAGTGGCTCCTTGGGTTCTTTTGGAGTGACTAGTACAATCCTTAGATAAGTGGTCACTCTGGTGGCAATAGAAGCATAGCCCACTTCTGACGTGGTGTTGGTACTCTTTGGGGGTCATGTTCAAATGAGGCCTACTTGCACCAGGGGTTTGGTTGTTCCAGGGTTGACCAGCGTGGTATCCTTGTTTTGTCTGAAGTTCATGCCTCTGGAAATAGCCAGGATCTCATCTTTGGGGAGATTGCATTGGTTGTGTCTCATTAGGCTGGCAGGATGTGGGTTCAGACCGTTTCTGAAATGCAGGCCTGATATGCTTTCAGGAATCTTGGCTGCTATGCCAGGCATAGGAATCATTGTAGATAGGTCTCCAGGTTGTCCCTTCCTTGGATCAGGCGGATGAGCCCCATGTAGGCTTGGATCTTGGCCCCACCATGGGTGGTTGCAGAGTTCATTCTCTCCAGGAATTGGTCATAGGAGAGTATAAGGTCCAGGTCTTCCTCTATGCTGGTCAAAAAGGTTTCTCTGGTGTCATCCTTCAGTTGGGCGGCCACCATCATAAACTTCTAATTGTTGTCTCTGAAGCTCTTGGGGTGAGCACAGAACAGGGCGCTTATCATTATCATGCCCTTTCTGAAACCATCCAAGTCCATTTTTGGTAGGTCAGGAAAGGTTTTGGGGGCACCAGATTTTTGTTCAGGGTGGAGATGGTCACAGTCTGGACCTGAGATGGTTTGGTAAAAATTTCTTCTTGGCTTTTTTTTGTTTCTTGTTTCTTGGTCACATGCTGTATTAGGTAGTAAACTGAGGTTAAAAATAAAAGCATACAAGATGCCCCTATAATCAAAGAAGAATAGGGGCCCAGTATTACTGGTTTTGTTATGTTTGATATACTATTGCAGCCTAAGCCAGAGTCCAGCTGAACTCCCACAGGGGAATTGGACCAGGTCTGGAAGGCCATGTACACAATTGACGCTATTCTGACCAGGTAAATTACTGTTGTAGCTAGGGGATATCAGCTCCCAGTTTGGGGAATAACCTGTTTGTCCAGCCCCAATACTATGATATAAACAAACCCCAACTTGCTGAAATCCTGATCAGTAGGCACGTTGGGCAGGGGGAGTAGGAGGAATCTCCTTCATGAAGGGCATAAAGTCACTCTTGGGTTGCCAGGTAGAAGATCCAGGTAGTGGGGATAGAAGAACTCTAAGTTAAAGGTGTGTGGTGGCTTGACCAAGGTGACAGGAGCAGAACCAGGAGGGAATGGATATGTGTGGTTGTATAGTGTAGTGGATTCACAAATAGATGCAAACAGAATAATTAAATTTGAGCAAAAACAGATAATTCTTGTAAGAATATAATTATTTCTGGGCATAAACTTGTTTATTTTTAAGATTTCAACAGTGAGGAGGGCTTCTCCTCCTCACTACTTATACTTACTGGTAATTTTGTGGCCTTTAGTGCACCAGAGATCTGATGGCATCAATTTCAATTAAACTTATAAGTTTGACAGTAATTTGTGTACTTGAGCCTGGGGATGGATGGTCATCGGCTGGCATAACATGAACCTTTCTTGAACTGCAGCATGCCAAGGTGCCACAGTTATTTTTTAGATCTCACAAGCAATTGGGCGCCCAATTGCACAATCAAACAATAGCGCTCCCAATGTACCATTTCCTGATAGTAAAGGGGGCCAAATTTGTTAATAAAATCAAAGCCAGGGATTTGAGGCTTGTGGGCCTCTCAAATCCCAGGCCATTTGCTATTCAAAGGGGGGATTTTCCCTCTGGAAGGCAGTTAGTAGGGTTTTTATTCAGTTGACTTTACTGCTCCCAGAGAGGCTAGTTGATTGAAAAGGGCATTCTAGGCCCTGACACACAGATAAATTTATAAGATGCACATTTCAATAGACTGCTTTATGAACTAAAGATATTTATATATATTAATGTAATAAAAAATGGTTTTTAAGTGTGCTTATATTAATTATCTTGTAGATGTTTCAGTTTTTTTATTAAAAATAAGTTAGGGTTAAAAATTGTCAACATTAACACTTTTTTGTTGTGAAACAACTTGATGAAAAAATAAGTTTTTATTAGTAAAAGTAAAGGTAAAATTGGGTTAAATGGAATTTTTTTAAACTTATTGCTGTAGATTCAGAAAATGTTGGGGAAAATGCAAGATTGTCAAATTCTTTTGCATGAACTCACCAACTTAATGGAGTAATTTTCATCCCAGAACAGCTTACTTTTTATATAAAAGGATGAAAAAAATTACAGTAAGATAATGAGTTTATGCAAAAGTTTTGACAATCCCACATTTTTCCCAGAAAGTTCTGAATATACAGTATTGAATTGTGTCAAAATGACCACAACTTTGTTGTGTTTTCTGGGTTTGCACCCTGAACACTTTAAAAACTGGGAATTAAGCTAGCACAACTAGCAAAAAAAACTTAGAATAATCCATTTTTTGGTTTGACAGTGACCATGTTGGTATGGGTGCTGTTCTCAGTTTAGCTATGGGTTACTTTACAAGATGCTGCTTATACTAATCTACTTGATTAGTGCCAATATATTATATACCTGATAAGCTCTTTATTTTGTCAAGGAGCTGGATGTACAAGTATTTAGGTTGTTGCCAACACAAGTAACATCCAGTCATCTCCTGATTTGGTGCCAATTCTATGCTTGGTTTAGCATTTCTGAAATGGCAACAAACCAATATCCCATGACTTGTCCAGATATCCAGCTATCAAAACCTGACTCACACATGCCCTCCAATATATTTGATCCAACTTAAGTCCCTGCCATAGCGCACACAATATATAAGCCTAAAATATTATCCAAAAAAATTATTATTATTCTCTAAACCTATTTTCTAAGCTTCCGAGAAGAGGCTCCTTATCAATTTGATAAAAGTCAATATTTCTCATGAGGCCATGAACAATATTTATTTATATAGAACAGTATCTCCTTAGAAACCTTCTTTAATTAAATATTTACTATTGTCTTATAGTTATACTGTGATATTGCTCTGAAGTCCTTCTTTACTATATATTGTCATGAATATATCAATGCTGTTTGATGGGTAGATATTTTTAGATGCTCTTGTCAAATTCTGGCTCTCCATATCCCTACATGTCTCTCTTAGTTCCATTGTCTAATATTTGATGAATGGCCACTTATTTCAATTGTTCCCATTTGTGTATTTTCCTTGAGAAGCTTAAGAAATCCCTTCAAGTATTTTTTCTTTTATATAACTATCTTTAAGTCTTATCTTAATATTAGCCTAAAATATTTCTAAAACATTTTATGTATCATTATTAAAAGTGTTAGGAGCTTCCAATAATGACTTTTTATCAGTAAAATAGGCCTTAGATATGCCAAAGATTTATTGCTAACTGTTGTGTTTGACACTGGGTAACAACATCCAAGAGGACATGTCAGAAAACCTTTATCACAAAAAGTTTGAGGTTTAAAGTTAGCCTTGGGTTTGCTTTTGGAGCAAAATTAAGAGGGTTTACCTTAATTTCCTGGAACAAGAAAAGAGAGTTTCCTTTTGGAAAAAAGGAGAGAATACTTGAATATTATAAAAGCTAACACAAATGTGGATAAATGTGTCTTTATTTGGGGAAAAATTCTACTTAAATAGTAGAACAAGAATTTAAATTGAACATTAGGTAGACAGTGTGGCTGATGAGGTTATCTGAGCTGAACTTGTACCAGGACCAGAAGAGTGCAGGTAGCACAATCTGGAATGGGTAGATATTGATGTCAACCCATTTATAAAAGGAGAACAACTATTGGATTCAAAAGCAAAACTGACCAAGTCATTGTAAGTTCAAAATTTGAAGGCCATAACAAAATAGCATTAACAGAATGATTTACAACACTAACCATTTTGAAAAGTTTCCATCATTGTCCCAGTTTTGTCAAAAATCAAATAGAAAGCCAATTTTTACTTCTTGAGCGGTAATAGTTCACCATTTGAAATGCTAAGGTCTATCCTGATTATGTCAATCTTTTTATGTGTTTAAATTCTTTTACTTCTGTAGTTAAAAGCTATTGTGAACATTTATCTATACTTTCTTTGGATTTTCTTTGCATTTTGCCATCATAGAGAAGATGTTTGAAAATTTTTCTCTGAGGTGTGTCCCTTGTTTGCTCTCAGAATGTACTATCTTGAAGAAAAGTTTCAAGACACTATAAAAATTTCCCTGATCTATAATAAAATCTAATAATAATATCCTAGAATGGTGGGTTACACTATCTAGAAAGACACCATCTAGAAAATGTGTCCTAAAACGCCATCTAGAAGCCCTATCTCAAATTTCTGGCTAAACCTGTAAATACCCAATAATTGGGGGAGTATTTTAGCTAGGTAAGGTCCCAAGTTTGCCACTTGGAACCCAGTAAGTGATATTAAAATTTGGTAAAATGACATTACCCATCAAAACATCTTTGTGTGAACATTAAAGCAACCAAAATTACTGGCAAAATATGTGAGTATATAGTAAACCAAGGTATAGATTGCTATGGACTGAGTTGATTGGGGCAAAACCAGGGAGGGTCAAGAGTACTAGTTAGAGGAGTTTAACTGTGTGGGCTCCTCATAATAATATGTTTCAGATGGGTTGTGGAATAGCCTGTATGATTGAAATTGCTGTTGGTGGCCCCCAATCCCAAGGTAAGCTGTGAGTACAGCCAAGAAGATAAGGTGGTTCATCTCCTTAGTCCCGGGGAAGGGCAGAAAAAGCTTAGTGCCCTAAAATTTCTGTTGTTTAAAGTCTGGTTGATTTATGTGATATTATTGAGGGGTAATTCACTCAATGATAGCACAATCTATCATCAAGTGAAGGATCTTTATTATATACTAGTGGCCTTGGTGGGGTATAAATAGTGGAAAGCATTGGATTTTGGACCCCAAACACTTGGTGCTGCCTGGAATTCCCTTTCTGTGGAGGCTTTAGAGGGGAGTTATAGGCAATACATTGCCAATTCCTGGCTGGTAGTGGCATAGTAGATTTTGGATGCTTTCATGCATCCAAATTCAGGTTCTGCAGCCACTGCATTGGTGGCTTTGCAGGGCAGCCTGTCAGCCCCATCCAAATTTAAAGATTCAAAATTTAGGCAGCACTTTCCCCTAAATTTGGGTTTAGGGAAATTGCCTTTTTTGGTTTCCCAATTTGGAAGTTTTCCCATTGGCAGGGGTGGACAGCCCCACTGTGGTGGAGTGCCGCCTGCCTCAGGATGACAGGTGGCTGGGTGGCTGGAGGGAGTGGGTGGGCAGGTGGTGGCTAGGTGGCTGGCGGCAGGTGTGCGCAGGAAAGGCGCCAGGCTGGACAGGCGCCTGGCGGTTGGCTGTGCAGCCTGCGGTCTGTGGTTGGCCTATAAAAGCCAGAAGTTAAAGAATTCATATTTTTAATTTCTTTTTCTTCTGGCTCCTGTTTTGAGGCAGTTTCCTCAATCAGGGGGGAACTTCTGCACTTATTCCTCTTGAGTTTTAGGCACAATAACAATCAAAATTTTGTTTCTTTGGCTGGTTTTGTCAGGAATATTCCTGACAAACCCATATCAGATAACTTGAAATATTAATAAAATCCCAAACCCATTTCAAAATCAATAAAAACCATATATATAGACTCAAAAACATACAAGAATTTTAACTCTACAATAAAAATGTGGGGTCAGCTAGTACTAACTATAGTGTGCATAGCTCCAAAGTCAACGCACCCCAAAACTGAGATATTTCTATATTGAATTTTAACCCTATATTAAACATGTATATATACATATTAAAATAACAAACAAACTGTATGTCTAAACTCAAAATCATCTAAGGATTTTAAATCTGCAATAAAATGTGGGGTCAGCCAGTATTAACTATAGTGCACAAAGCTCCAAAGCTGTCATGAATGAAATTTCAATACTTGTATTGAAAATCTGGAAATTGAAATCTGGGTCTCAGGGAAAGCCTTATGTTGACCAGAGTGGACAGGGAACCGCCCAACTGCTAGTTGGGTCAAGCCCTGGACCACCAGAGATAGATGACCCCAAAAAGGGGGAACAGAAACCTGCCAACCTGCCAAGCGTCAATACTGGAGGTTTGAAGTCAACATTGGAGACCCTGGAATCAAACCTGGACCCTCCAAAGCCTACTTGAGTCACACAATGTGGACAGGAACCCGCCCACTTGTTAAATTGCAAACCTGAGTTGACAAGTTATTCCAAGACCTTCCAGTCTCCCAAGGATAATTCCCCAAATGGTCACCAGATTGATGCCAACCTTGCGCCACCAAAGATCCGGACCTATGCAGAGGTTGTAGCTTGCTTTAAGGAGGTTAAAACAAAACCTACTGTTAACTCTGCCAATAATCACCAGCAACTGCCAGTCTTTCTTCCAGAATGGGTATTACAATTGAACTACTCAGGTGACATAGTGAACAGTGGCGGAAGAACAAAGCATTGCCACTTCTATTTGCCAGAGCAGGCACAACCTGGATCTGCCACTCTCAAGACTCTAAGCCAAGATCTATGCCCTGCCAGTGCCTTGTCTGCAAACCTGAACCCTGTAAAAATTGAAGAAGAAAAAGCCCATGGTATAAAAGCCCCAGTGGTATGGTGATGACCATATTGTCATTCTCAATAATAAAGTTTTATGAACCTTTGGTTCAAACAAATCTTACCTTATCTAGTCTTAGTGATCTTCCATCTTAACTCCGGCCAAGTAGACCATCAGGCAACTGCCCCCTCTGGAGACCAACCTGCCAACCCCTCCCCAGGCACTATACCGTCCCCCAGGAGCCCATTTTGGACCTGTGCATTTTACCAAATACCTGCTCAACCCTGCCTATACGGAGTACAACTTGGAGACCATGCTCATTGCTGATCCCTTGGCAAAGACTAGAGAAACTGAATACATAGGACGTGAAGGAAAGTGGTACAAGAGGCCGCCCAGATTGTTCAAAGACAAGTAAAATTACCTGCCAGCGTATTTTGTTCCCATGACCCCACCCGTAACCCCAGGACCAGACCTCCCTCTGAAACCTACCACCGCAGCCAAGACCACCTCTACCCAACTGTTTGGAGTACTCTACATTACTTTGACGGGAATATTAGACACTATGGTGCCCAATTCAGGGCCCTGATCTTTGCTTGGGCAATCTGTTTCCTATATTATCAAGTTAGCACCCATCCTATGGTGGGCATTACCCTCTGACCTGGCTGTATTCCAACCCAAGTCAACCAATGCCTCTACCTATGCCTGGCTTCCTGACAAAAGCCAACATATCCCAAAACTGTGATATTTCTGTATTAAAATTTGATCTTATATTAACATCTATATACTAAAAAAAGTTAAAATCAAATATTTGAAAGAAAAGAATTTATTGGTAAAGAAAGTATATTAGATATTAGATCCAAAGGCTGTGGCAATGCCTTTGAGATGGGTAAGGCTGCCTTCTCTGGTGTAATAGGTCAAAACCTCCTTAGTAACACTCGCAAACTTGACCTGCTAGTCTGCATGCTTGGATACAACAGCTTTGCTTTTGATGGCCTGGGGGTAAAGCTGGTGCCCATGGCTATGCTGGATCTTCAGCTTGTTGATAATAACAATGAATATGGGCTTCTTTACCTTAACCAGGTGGGAAAATTGGTTGTGCCAACCTTCAAGTGATAAGGTGGTCTTAGTTATGCTGCCCTTAACCTGATTATAGCAGTTCCAGTTAATGGAGTCACCACCCTTGTATATATAAAGTTGTTAATAAACCATTTTAAAGTTGAACCCCAAATTTTACAGATTCTTCTATTATAAGAAATAAAACCATTATTTTAAAAGTGGTTTTTAATGGCTGTGTTACATGGAGATAGCACTATCAAAGTGGCGTTGATTTGAGTCAATTTATTATGTAGGGTCATAAATTAATATCATACTTTATTCCCAGTTAATAAGGGAAAGGCTTGGATTTGTCAAATAAAAGTATAATTATTATTTGATTCCAGATGCTGTCTTTCTAGATGGCATATTTCTAGATGTCTTATTTTGGGGTATTATTTAAGTGTTTTTATACTAAAAAAATCTTATTTATATAACACTATTTTATTTTAATTTGTGATAGCGTTTTCTATATGAGGTTTTTTAAGATGCTGTATTATAAACCAATATGTAAAAAAAACTAATTAATTTTTATTGACTTTTTTAATTTTGCTGATGTAAATCCTGACTCTGTATCAAATTATTTTCTAGATAGTGTCTTTCTAGATGGTGTTTTCTAGATGGGGTATTGCACCCCTAGAATGGTGCTTATTTATTGAGGGTACTCAGACAATAGTGATGTCCTCTCCCTATGACTTCTAGAATCTTAGAATCCTGGGGTATTATTTTCTCTTCATCTTCCCTAAATTTGATAACCTGGGATCTTAAACACAAATCAACCAGCTTTACTTCTTAAACAGCCCAAGTAACTAAGTTCAGCCACTAATTCTCTAAATATCAACCTTAATTGTTGTTTTAGTATCCCATTCTTGCACATTAGTAATTAGTGTCCCCCTTAAAGTACTCATAATATATGTATATAGAAACTCTATCCATTGTAGTTGTGCCAAAATTTATTATAACCCCAGTTAGTCTTAGGATTTCAACACCACATGACATTTTTAACCCAGGGAACATATTTACCTTTGCATAGTACCAAAGTATGTTACTTTTATTAGCACCCTAAAGGGCTTAATAGCAAATAACAATCCTTTTAGTTTAACAAGTACCAGCCATTGTATCTAGGCAAATAACAAGCCCCACTAGTCCTTGTGATTGGGAAACTTAATCTTTACTTGGCCCACATCTGTTAAATGGCCTCGATTGTGTTTATTGCTGGAACAGTGATTGCCCTGATTAGTTGAGGTATTCAAATGTTGTTAGACAGTAGAGCACCAGCTTTAACAATAGAAATAAGCAATGTTTCATCCACCTGGGTGTATTTAAATTTCTGGGGGTATGCCTTAGTAGTAATAGACCCTTGCCTTTAAGTGTTGACTGCCATAAGCTCTTAGTGCTGAGAAAAAATATTAGTAAGGCCACTATAACTTGCAAACCCCATATCAAGATTGCAATAAAGTTTGATTAACAGCACAATAAATATCTTTATCTGTAGTTTTGGTTTGGGTTAAGTTTTGGTAGAGATTTACTAGAAGATCTTTGATCTGTCCATCCATAAGCTGGATTTTTAAAAATTATGCCACAGTTTCTTAAATAAAATTTATCAGGCTATCTGAGATACTTCTCTTTCCTATCTGAAGCTTTGTTTTAATTAAATCAAAGTGAAATTTTTCAATGCTTGTCTGTTTTTGATGTTATTGTAACTGAACCAATAATCGTTCAGTATTTAGATTAGGGAAGACAAAAGTCCAACTAGAAAGTACAAGAATAGGAACAAGATGTGTTTATTTTAATAATACAGCTGATATACTATATTTGGGAGTCACAGATTGCCAAGGAGTATTATAGTGGTGTGTTCCATGTAATGTTTGGGCTGGGAATAACTTGAGAGTGAGGTCAGCATGTTGAATTGGCAGTGCTCTTAATTAGAAGATAAACCCACCATTTGCCATCATGCTCAGACTGTTCCATACTGTTAGTCACAACATGGGGTGACTCTTAAAGATCCCCTTGTGTATTGTAAGATATGTTAGTAGACAAGGGAATAATCTCAGTTGTAACAATGTGTGCACAACTTTTGTGCACTTTATATTTGGTGCATATGTGCTCTTAGTACATTTGTTTTATAACCTGCTGAGATAAATAAAATTATCTCAGTCTAAAAATAAAATCAAAGTAGATCTAGTTCCATTGTAATTTGATATAAATTCCCTGATTTTTTATCTTATTTTTTACTGGGATGATTTTGTTTAGCATTATAAGTTATAAACCAATATATGCTTTTTCAATACAAATAATATACTTCCAAGTGCTGTTTGGAATCTGGAATATCCATTGCAAGCTTGATTTGTTCAGTTGTGTATCATTGACTTTGAGTGTAACAAGTTTTTTACGGTGTTTGTTATTTTTGATGTGTCACATTAAAAATAGAAATTGTTTGAAGTCACCTGATATTACTAAAAGCTTGTGCTATTTATGTCTTGTTATATATTTATCTTTATGTTGTAACTATGCTGTTTTAGCAGAGTTACAAGGGGGAAAATATTTGAAAACTAGATAGTTATCTTTATTGGGTGATAAGTATTATATAGTCATTTTGGATCTTGGATAACAGGAGCATAATTGTGTTGATCACTCGGTTAGATGGTGAAGGGGGTGGCTTGATCCTGATAATGAGTCAAACACCAAATTGAGGTATCCACCGTAAGGGAGCATCATTTGTTCATGTTGGATTTGAAAATTTGAGTTGACTTCCTAGTTTGGCTCTGAGTCACTGAGAAGTCAGGTTGCAGGTTACAAATCCGCTTAATCAGAACCTTGCTGGTGGGTCGAGTCTGCTGTTTTAACATTTAGTTTTCTCTAATCTGACTTGGGTTTTCCCTTTTCAACAGCTCTGAAAAGCATAGTATATAACCAAGATAATTTAATAAGCACCAAACTTTATAAAAAACACAGCTTTCATCGGCTTATTTTCTGTTAAGTTGGAAAAAGTTGGTAATGTTATATAAAGCTGCAGATTGTAAAGTTGATCAAAATAATAAAGCACAATGCCTTTATCAGAGAGGGTGGAGACGTCTTTCTGAAGCCTATCCAGAAAAATGAAACCACATCCCTGCTTATTGAGTAACGGGTTGTGTTTATTAATAAATGTCAAGGGCATAAATTATAAATAGTTATTTGTGAATGTACCTTTAAATAGCACTTTGTAACTTTTAAATAATAGACTTACACTCTGATAGGATGATTTTCGTTGTCTATATTCTAAAAATAGTTCTAAGCCACACTGTATAAAGCTAATATAAACTAAATAATTAGATTTGAGGTTTTTTAAAATAGATTTTTATTTTTGGATTTCTATTTTAAGCTCGTATTTTTCTATGTCGGTTATTCTAAGTATAGCTTATTTGAGTGTATAGATATAAAGCTATCAGCGATTGAAGTTCAGGTGTTAATGTTTCAAAGAATTGCGATTACTCTACTGGCTTTGACAGGCACCTTGGATGCATTGAAAACTACAATCAAATCGCCAGGCGGGATGTTTTCAGTGGAACTCCACTGCAAATATATAGAGAAGCAGTGCCAGAAGTTTAAAAAAACCATCGAGCTAGTGAACCAGTTCTTTGAGAACGCATTTAAGGTCAAGAAGAGAATAAACGTTAAAGTCCAGTTGGTTGACTGTCAAGATGAAAATGGGCTTGCTGATAATGTCCTAGCATCAACAGCCCCAAATTATTCCATACCTCAGTATAAGGTTCCTGATAAGTACTATCCCAATGCTCTACTTAAACAGACGCAAGGCGACAACTTCGGACCGCTTGATTTTACAGTGCTGATCAACGGAAATTCTAAATTTTACTTCCCAGAAGATTTTGCAACCTTACAGAATGGATACAGCATCATTGACACCATCACACACGAGTTTCTCCACGGGATGGGCTTTAGTGTAGATTTCGCAGACGGAATACTCAATGCCGCAATTGCCCCAAGGTTTGAAACAGAATCGGTGCTCGATAAGAAACCAGATACAATCACATTTCAGTTCAACCCATTCATGCAACATATTTATACAAAAGATGGAATTAAGATGACCAAGCTAATTCACGAAATGAATAAAGAAAACCGTGTCATCCTCAAGGAGGGCAAGGTGCAGCTCTCAGATTATCACTTGGAAAAGGTTGAGCGATTCCTAAAGTATGCCAATACTCCCAAGGGATTCTATTTCAAAACTAGCACTAATGACCATATTTACCTTGACACTAGTCCTCCATTTATACCCGGCGCATCATTAAGTCACCTTGACGATATGCACAAAGAAGACGAGGAAGCCCTTATGACAAAATCAAGATTCAAGAACACTGGAGCCCATGACGTAGACTTAAAAGGCTGGAAGACTTCACCATTTGGTCCAAAAACCCTTAGGATTATGGAAACCTTTGGCTATACGCTCAACCCAAATCCTCATCGTAAAAAATCGCTTCTTGGATTTAAAGACGATATGCTCGCGTGTAAAAAGAAATTGTACATATTTTGTCCATAAACTTAAAACAGTCTAGAATAATCATAAGAAATGCTTGCTAGCAAAAAAATTCCCTTTTATAACAAAAAATGTGAAGACTTTTAAGTTTTGTTCATCTAACATGGTGTATAAATAAGCATCATTGATATCATTAATAGCAACATAAACATGTCACTGTGATATTATTGGATCTAAGAATAAGTGTTAATGCGGATTTTTTTCCACATTTTCTTGTTCTTAGATGGTAATTTTTCTGTATTCAGGACTGTACTCCTGATAAATTTCAAGTATATATCCTTGGAAGTCTATAGTACAATAGAAGGGTAATATTTGGAAAATAATTTATAGCTTTATTGAGATAGAAGAGAATCTTTATATAGTTTGCTGGTATACCACATAGCATCCACAGAGATCATATATGCAGGTGTTTTTAAGTTGAATCCCTTTGGGAAATCAAAGGGGTGATCCTAGTGCAATATCTGGATTGAGTTTTAGAGACACCTTCTACTTAAAAGCAAAGTCATTTCTCAGGGAGCAGATCCTAATATAGATTCATTGAATGTTTTATGATGCAGAAATATCTATATTTTTAAATAAGGAAAATAATTTTATCTTATAATAGTTTCATGAATTTTAAGGGCCCAGAATGAGCCCAATAAGGTAACCTTATATACCAATTCAAATACTGCAAATTTTTTTATCAAGCAATCAATGCAGTACCTTGTAAATTAAAGCCTGTAGAATTAATGTCCATATTATACCTTGTCAAGTATCAAATCCCTGGGGTCAATAGGCCCAGAAAGTAAAGCAAATGTAGGTAAACTAACCAAAAATGTTTTGATTAACCCAAACTCCCTAGAGCCATGAGGCTGAAAGTCCAAATGATACCAAATGTGCCCCAAAGCCAGGGCTGCCTTGCAGAGGTTAGAATTAAAATATTGGTTCTCTAAATCATCCAATCAGATCTGTTCAGTACCTAACAAGGAAAAGAGACCCTGTTCCAGCTAATTAGAAATCACCCTAAAGCCAAAAATTCCAGGGATTTGCTGAGCAGGGAAGAATTTCCCAACTCAATGAAGTAATGCCCCAAAGTTGAAACCAGCAACCACAGAGCCAACAGGCAAAGTTACCACACAAGGGGACCAAAATTCTATAACAATAAAAAGTCTGCCCATCAGGCTGCTAAAAGTTCCCAACATGTAGTACCCTGTTAGATACAGAATGCTATACAGGTATGCATTTGGATAAACAAGGGAAGGTTTTTTCATAAGAGTAGTGGAAGTGGCACAATGATAATTAATATTGTTTTCCCAATGACTGGTGTTATAATTGAACCAATAAGTGGAAAATGACTCAGTGGCATAAGATTCAACAGGAAAAGAATTACACTAATCATTCCCCACATTTACTTCTTTATTGACAAGTATAAGAAGAGAAGGCAAAAGACTTAATAAGGGTAAATAAGGACAGATCCTTATATTGAAGCTATCCAAAATATAAAACAAAAGAATTGAAAGGAAATAAACTTAATTATTAAGAGTATTTGATAGTTGTTGCTATAACAAGTTATTAATGAAGGAAATGAGGCCTTAAATAAGTCTTCTGAAATAATGTGGGCGTGCCAATCAAGAGGATTGATCCCTCTGAAATGAAATAATTTTGTGATTGTGGTTTACTGTCATAATTGGGCCAGAACAGTAATAGAAGCATCTTCATTAAATACATGGTTATAAGTGGCTGAAGAGACAACGTCCAGAGGTTAAAAACTCTGTTTTGATGGAAACTGCAGTGAGCTGAAACCATATTCTTCTTGCACTGGTGCTTAAGTGGGTCTTAACTGTCCTGGAAGACAGATCTTAGTTGAACATCATCTATAATTCTTGGCAGATGTTTTTCTAGCCATTTAAACACGTGATGTGAAGCTGAGAGATTTCCAAACTCTCTAAAGGCTTTAGAAACCAATCTTAAGTGATCCAGAGTGTTAATCTCCGCTCCAAGTTTTAGATGATTATCTGGATAAAAAGCTTTGTCTGGATTGATAGTGCTATTTCACTAAGAGAAAAAAAGAGTATGATCCCTGGTTAAAGACCAAATAACACATTAAAACAATGTGAAAGGTATCCCAAAAAATAATTAAATGAATACATATCCTCAATACCTATCAAATGGACAATATTTTACATAATGGTACTTGTTACCAGCTGATCTAGGCTACTAAGAGATTCCAATCATATAAATGGTGGCCAGGAAGGAAATCCCTGACAAAGGATCAGTGTTCCGCAGAATATAGCTGCAAGGCTAGCAAACCTTTATTTGATGAAATTTCTTGGTTAATAATTGTAGTTTTACAACTAGAGAATTTAAAACTGTGGGTCTACTCCCAGCAAGGCTTCACACAATTGACCCCTTGGCCCTTAAACTGATTACCCTGGCATTCATAACCAAAAGCTGAAAGTCAACTCAATTTTCCAAATAGAGAAACTCAAATCAACATCAATCAAAATCCAGGGTATACTCAATTTAGCGCTTATATCATTAGCTGTATCAAGAAACCCCTTGTCTGTCCAATAAATTGATCAGCAGTAATCTTATTCCACCAAAAGGAATCACTTATACTATATACTAGGTGGTTGCCCTGTCCAAGGACATAATTAAAGTTGAACTTGATAAAATCAATTAAATATATTTTATTTTTAGGCTTGTATTACTTATTGCATGTTTAATTAAAATTTTATTTAATTGCTTTATTAAAAGGTAATTTCAATTATATTTATTTATATATCAATAAAAAATTAAAATTGTATACTCCAAGTATAAATAAAAAACTAAACCTAAATAAGTATAGTATCACTATTAAGTTTATTAAGGCTAAACTAATTATTTTAAAATTTAGTAATTGATTTTTAATATCTTTAAAAATGTAGAGCTGATCTGCAGCTTTTAAATAAGCTATTGGATATCAAAATCGGCTTAGTATTTACTGAGATACATTGATTTTAGTTTTTGTAGTGTGTATTAAAAGTAAATTTAGATAATATCAAATCGAGTCCGAGCCTTTGATTATGACGCGAACCCGATTGCAGTACTTAACTATATATCTCAGCATCTAGAGCAGCTAGAGCTATCATGTTTGGTACCATTTTGATCGGAATCATCTGAAAAATTTATCTACGTCCTCTAAATTTCATGAAAATCATCATATGAAAACATAATTTTATCATAGTTAGTTTACTCCATTGATGTTCTTTTGGGATAAAGCTGTGGCAAGCAAAGTTTACTCTGAAACAATATGCAGCCACTTGGACCAGGTGATGCATCCAATTGGAATATTCTATTATTTCACTTGGATGATAAGAATTTCGAAATTTCCAAGCCAGTCATCCTGTACTTAAACTAATATTTATATTTATAATTTAAACTGTATCACTTTAAATTGACCAAGCTCTCTTTTTATCAGTCAATTCAATCATCATCAGAGTTTAAATATCTAATTTTATAAAAGGATCTTAAACAATTGCTGCTTCCTTTCTAATCTTATTCCAACCATTATAGAGTCAGGTAATCTATACAGATAAGCCATTTTGATATGGTTGAATAGGGTTAGCCACTAATTAAAATTCAAGTAATCAAATACAAATTTATTAAAGTTTGAGTGGCTTAAATTTCAGTTCAACATGATTTAGACTACACTCCACTGAATTCAATCCGTGAACTTTCAAAGATGCATTTAAGGGATTGAATGTAAGGATGAGCCTAATTGAGCTTTTGGCTTAACAATCAAATTTAAAATTAAATTACAGAAAAATCAAATAAGTTGAATCCCTTATGGCTAAAGCCCACTCAATGTGACATTACATCCAGACAGACTCACTCTCATATATATTAATTTCTTATATCACTGCAAGGCCTTGCCCAAAATGGAACAAGATTATATACAAAGGCATAAAGGGCCACAGGGTTTAAGTTTTGTAGATACAAAAAAGTGGGTACAGTTTGAAACAAAACCTTGAGAGAAACTGCTAAAAGCTTATAGTTTGTAGTGTGAGGTGATAAAGTCTGTAATAATCCTAAAATCACCAAATAAGATAAGGTATTCACTAAATTTCTTGTAGTAACAAGGGGTATATTGATGTTGGGGAATTCACCATGGGAATAGTAACCTAAGAGTCTATAAAAGCTCTCTCTAAAATTCAAGATGTTTGTCAGCATAGCAGAAGTCTGCTGACTAACCATCTCCATGATGTTCAGAAAACTGCTTAAAGCTAATAAAACTGGCTGTGTAAATTGATAAGGTAAATTTGTATACCTTGTGAATTTATAAATTTAGTTATACTGTAGATTCAGAATCTGAAGGTAAAAATGCAGGATTGTCAAATTCTTTTGCATGAACTCACCAACTTACTGGAATATTTTTCATTCTTTTATATAGCAAGGTAAGTTGTTCTGGGATGAAAACTACTCCATTAAGTTGGTGAGTTCACACAAAAGAATTTGATGATCCCACATTTTTACCTTTAGGTTCTGAATTTACAGTAAGGAAAGCACAATGTAATTTCAAAGTTTGAATTTTAAGTAAATTTAGGAAAACAATATATTTACAAAAAATAAAGATAAATTTATAATAATTATTCTAAAATTTTAAGATTGTAAAAGTTAAAATAAGAAAAAAAGAACCTGAATCAAGGAGAAACAAGGAATTTTGGCTTAGGCCTACTCTTCCAAATGATCTTTATTTATATAAGATAGTCTTTGATAAGATTTGCAACTGCAACAAGGGAATAAAGTTAAAGGAGTGGGTGATTTCAGTAGTTAAAAATGTATCAAACTGCTTTAACAGTTTGAGAGGCATAGAGTAAGTTGGCTTTGGCTTCAGTGTAAAATTGTATAGCTTACATCAAGGCAAAAAGCAAGCAAAAATAAGGTAAATAACTTAGAATTAACTTAATAACTATTTAAATTACTTCATACATTGTTAAAGGAATATAAAATAAGTTAGAGTTTTTGAAATCAATTACAAAGCGTGACAATCACAAGCAAATATATTATCTAGTTTCTGGTAATTTTCCCCCCTTATAAATCTTCTAATACAGCACAGTTACAACATTGGTAGCACAGCTAGGTTCTCCATCTTAACTTCATCTTCAAAAGCCAATCAGTTGCTTATACCCTCTGTGGTCAACAAATACATGAAAGAATCATGTCAGGACTTCTCCCAGCCTAGGTGCCATACACACCAGGAACTAAAGCCCCTGAAGGAAATAGCTTATACCAAAATCTGCTCATTCCTGTTGTTGTGTTTGGCTCTTGGGGACAAAATTTAAGAGGAAACAGAAGGAAACCTTTATTACAAAAGGTTTAAGGTTTGCAGCTAGCCTAAGGTTAGCTGTCAGGGAAAAATTAAAGGGATGTCCCTTGTTTTCCTGGAAACATAAAAGAGGGTTTCCTTTAAAAAAATTTGTAACTCTGATGTTTCAGCAGAGTTACAAGGGAAAAATATTTTGAAACTAGATAATAACCTTTATTGAGAGATAGATCTTATATAGATATTGTGAATTGTGGATAACAGGAACATGATTGTGTTGATCACTTGGTTGAATGGCTAGGGGGTGGCTTGATCCTGGTAATGAGTCAAGCGCCAAATTGAGGTATCCACCGTAGGGGATCATCATCTGTTCATGTTGTTGTATTTGGAAATTTGATTCAACTTCCTTGTTTGGCTACAGGTCACTGGGAAGTTGGGTTGTGGGTCACAAACCCGTTTAGTTGGAAACTTATTGGCGGGTCAAACCTGCTGTTTTGAAAAAAGGAAAGGGGCACTTGAATAATATAAAAGATAACTCAAATTTGGATAAACTTGTCTTTATTTAGAAAGAGCTCTACCTAAATAGTAATATGGTAGTCAGGTTGTTCAGCAACAGCACCCATGCAATAGTGGCCACTGTTGACTCAAAAAACTTAATTCTACTAAGTTTTTTTCTAGTTGCATCATCTTAATTCCCACTTTTTAAAGTGCTCAGGGGTGCAACCCCAGAAAACATGGCAAAATTTGTGGCCATTTTGACATAATTTAATATTAAGCTAAATAAAAGGTTTGATGTAACCCAATTTTTCCTTTACTTTTACTAAAAAACTTATTTTTTATTAAGTTGTTTTCACAATGTAAAAGTTTTAATGTCAACATTTTTTAAAAGCCTAACCTATTTTTAATAAAAAACTGAACCATCTACTAGATAAATAATATAAGTATAAAAATTATTTTTGTTAAGTTAATACATATAAATAGGTATAGCACATATATCACATTTTTTAAATGCTCATCTTATAAATCTATATGTGGCATTTAACCCAACTTTAATATCATAAATGAATTTGTGGCTAATGGCAATCCAATGATTTAAGCCAAATTTTCAGTACCCAGAAAGCCCTAGACAATTAGCTAGCCTACCTGGATATAGCACAACCAAAAGCAGGGAAGTTATTGCCAACTGCCTTTCTAGAAGGAAAACCCCCTTTCTGACCTCAAATGGCCAGGGATTTGCAAGGCACACATGCTTCAAAACCCTGAAATTGAAATTAAACACAAATTAGGGTCCTCTTGCTATCAGAAAATGGTAAATTGTGAAAGAAATTGTTTGATTGTTTGATCAGGCACTCAAATGCTTGCAGGTTCTGATCATAGCTGTGGCACCTTGGCATGCTGCAGTCAAACCCATGACCATGAAGAAACAGCCAATGCACTCTCCTTCCCAGGTCCCAGTGCACAATTTCCAAACCATTTTTCAAATATCACTGAAGATAATTGTGAGGTTCCTGGTCACCAGTCCCCATACTGTGTCCTGATCAAAGCCAGAGACCAGCTTGGCTGAGTTATCATTTCCTAGTAGAGGGAGGTGGCTTGCTATAAGTTTATACTTGGCCTGCATTAATGAAAACTATTTCAATACTTTTCCAAATACTAGGCGGGCATTCTCACCATGCACTTGTACTCCAGCTGGTGCTAAACCCTCTGTGGGCCTGTACCAGTCTTTCAGCAACCTAGTAAACTCATCCCCAATGAATTCCCTTCCCCTATCTGTCATTTCAAGGTGTTTAGTTAACCTTTTCCACTCTTCCTTGAGGTCTTACTAGTGGTAAACCTTATACAACTCCGACAAATGGTATTCTCCTCCCCTTGGCTAGGGTAAAAGATATGGGAAAATTCACTCATATAGCTTATCTGTACTACTTGAAAATTTGGGCAGGGGTAAAAAAATGCCTTTATTCACTTTTAAAAGGAAGATCCCCTAGAACCCTTATGTTATATAGCCTGGGGTCTGGGAAACAATATGGGTTTGCCAATACTTTGGAGTCCTTTAACAATATCTTAGACTTCTGTTACTTGGTCTTGGGCTCCTTCACCTTTGTCTTGGACTCCTGCTTTTTATTCTTAGACTCCTGCACTTTGTCCCAGCTCCAGTTCTTTATCTTCTGCTCCAGCTCCTTTATATTGGTTTCCATATCTCTGTGTAGTCTTTGTGGCCTTTATAATACTCTGTTTTGAGTCCCTGAAAAGCCTCAGATATCTTCCCCTTTTATAGCTCCTTGTTTCAGTCCAAAATCTCTCTCAGAACTCTTGTTTTCTCAAAGCTTAAACTAATCAGTTTCTCTCTCTCTACAATATAATAAACTTAATAACTTACCTCAGTCAATAAAAGCCCTGAATTTTCTGCTTCTACTCCTCATTTTTTAGGCTTTAACTCTTCAGTTAAAACCTTCAAAACACTGATTAAACAGGCTTTCCCCTGCACCCAATCAAACACCTGTATTGAATGATTTTGCCAAAACTTTTGCCCAAATGACTTGCTCTTGACCCTGGTTTGAACCCAGAACTGTCTTGCTCTGGAAAAACCTTGGCTTGGTGTTCTGAACAGGTTTGCCATGATTCCTGTCATGTTTCTCCGGTAAAAATCAAGCACTTCCCACTCTGTTTTACTAAAGAGATTTTCAAACCCTTATTTTTTCAACATTTCTACAAGTTTATCTGCTTTTTCTAAACATTTTAGCACTTCAAACTTGGCTGTTGCTTGCTTCTTGCCTCTCTCAATTATTTCAGCAAAACTCCAGCCTTTTTCCCAACAGTTTCTCTGTTCTTTTTTGGCCTCTTTGGCTCCATGTCACTCAATCAATACTTAAAAAATATACAGACCCAATTTCTGTAAACTATTTCTTCTTTTCCTTCTTTTCATTATATGATAATTGACCCAATCTTTTTATCATATCTTTTGGCAGCATTAATTCTTTTACTGCTTCTTTCTTATAAACATCTTCACTTCCAAGAGTCCAAAACAAGCATCTAGCTCCTGTATACACTTTTGCTAGTCCTTTTCAGCCAACTTCCTGTTCTTCATCTAGTCCTACATCATAATCTTCAAGTCCTTCAGCTAGTCCTTCACCATGATATTCTAGCCCTTCAGCTAGTTCTTTCTCATCAATCAGCTAGTCCTCACTATGAATCATCTTGTTTCCAATCCTCACTATGATATTCTAGTCCCTCAACTAGTCTTCACTGTGATCATACAGTCCTTCTTACTAGTCTTCACTGTTAATCTTTACACTATGAACCACTGTGGTCCCATTGTCAGTCTCCTTTACCAATACCTCAGACTCAGGCAATAAGTCTACAAGGCTACTGACATTTAACTGGTCCCTTGCAAGTGTCCTATACTTAGGCCATTCAACCACAGACAATTCTCATTTCTGTGCAGTTATTTTTACTCACTTGGGTGGTTAGACTTAATCTTTCAGGTGCAAAGTAACCAACTTTACTTCCCAGAGGCCTGATCATACCAAGTTCTATAGCTTCTTTCCTGCACGGCCGCCCTGATAACACCTCTGAGCATATCCATACCCCAGTAGTAACTTCAGGACCCCCCCCCCCAAAGTCTCCATGGAAACACAGACAAGGACATCCTACCATTCTTTTAGGTAAGATGCTTGCTCACAGACCACCTGTAAGCGCACAGGGGCACATGTAGTCATCTAAGCTCCTTCCTTCCCTGGCAGCCCATGTTACCCTCCAGGGTCACAACAGCATCCAACCCTGGTAGCAAATGTTATCCATCAGGCTGTAACACCCCCCACTCCAAGCAGACAACGTTCCCTGCTGTGCTGGCCCAGAGTTTGCCTCTAGTAGTCCTTTATTACCTACTAGACATGCCTTACCTTCCCTAGTAGCCAATGTTCCCTACTAGGCCTCTGCCTGTCTCAAAACTTCTGCACACTGTCAACTTTCAGCATAGTGTCTTTATTTGAAGCCAAATCAACCCTCACCCTCAAAACTGCTTTCATGCGGATTGTCACGCAAATGTTGAAACAGCAGGATCAACCCACCAGCAAGGTTCCAACTAAGCGGGTTTGTGACCTGCAATCTGATTTTCTAGTGACCTGTAGCCAAGCTAGGAAGTCAACTCAAATTACCAGACCCATCAACATGAACAGATGGTGATCCTTTACAATGGATACCTCAATTTGGCGCTTGAGTCATTACCAGGATCAAGCCACCCCCCTTCACCATCCAACCACGTGATCAACACAATCATGTTCCTGTTATCCATTGATTCACAATGACTATATAATCACTATCTCTCAATAAAGATTATTATCTAGCTCCTAAATATTTTCCCCTTGTAACTCTTCTAAAACAGCAGTTACAACATTGGTAGAAGAAGTAGGTTTTCCATTCTACTTTATGCCCTAAAATTCTGCCTGTTGCCCGTACTTGCCGTAGTCAACAAATCTACAAAAGAATCATGTATGGCTTCCCAGTAGACTGGACGCCATACCTGCTGGGTACTGCAATATCAGAAGGATTTTTTCAGGAATATTCCTAACACTTATAGTTGTGTAATCAATAAACTGTCACCTGCTGCCAATGTGAAGGCGCCCGCCACCACCAAGCAGACATCTGCCATCAACGTGCAACCACCTGCCGCCACCAAGAAGACAGCCACTGCCACTGTGTGGGTCCCCGTCATCACCAAACAGATACATGCCACCACCATGCAGAAGCCTGTTACAACCAAGCTGTTGCCTGCTGTCAAAGCGCAGGCGCCCACTGCCACCAAGCAGATGTCCACTGTCACTGCGCAGACCCCCACTGCCACTGTGCGGGCCCCTGCTGCCACCATGCAGAAGCCTGTCACAACCAAGCCGTTGCCTGCCGTCAACGTGCAGGCACTTGCCGCTACCAAGCAGATGTTCACTGCCACTGTGCAGATCCTTGCCACCACCAAGCAGATGTCCACTGCCACCGCGCAGACCCCTGCTGCCACCACGCAGAAGCCTATCACAACCAAGCTGTTGCCTGCCGTCAACTTGCAGGCATCTGCTGCCACCAAGCAGACGTCCACTGCCACCACACAGAAGACTGTCACAATAAAGCTGTTGTCTGCCTTCAACGTGCAGGCATCCGCCACCAAGCAGATGTCCAATGCCACCACGCAGGCCCCCGCTACTGCCAAGCAGATACATACCACCACCACATAGAAGCCCACCACCACCAAGCTGTTGCCTGCCGCCAACACACAGATGCTTGCTGCCATTAAGAAGATGCCCACTGCTACTGCGCAGGTGCCCACCACTCTTGCCAACCCCACCTGCAAGCCATCCTCAAACCAGGCTCCCATGGGCCAGCCTGTCACCTGCCAGCCTTTGCCCTCCCATGCCAGCAGGCCAGTCCCCATCCACTCCTTTGGAAAATAGCCAGATCAGGAAATCAGGAAAGGCAATTTCCCCAAAGCCAAACTTAGGAGGAAATGCTGCCCAATTTGGGAGCCTACCAAATGGGGAATGGACTGACAGGCTATCCAATAATAGAAATCATGCACCAAATTTATTAAATGAATTTGGATGCAGGAAGAAGACCAAACTTGCACTATACCAATACAAACTTGGATCCAGCCAAACCTTCTCAATTTCCAGCCACCCAAGCCAATACAGAAAAGGGAATAACAGATGTAACTCAGACTCTTGGTTCCCCAATGCTATGCCTTCCAATAATCATGCTTTGCAGGTCCACTAGTATAAATAAAGACAAACCCCTCAATGATAGTTTGTGCTATCATTGAGTGGATATCCTCCTTAATATTATCACATTAATCAATCCTTTACCCAGGCTAAGCAAGTAACCTTACTAAACCCATTACCCCTCCCCAAGTCAGAAGATGAACTACGTCATCTTCACAGCTATCTTGACAGCTTATCTTGGGATAGGGGGCCATCAGCCAACCAATGCTCAGTTTTTTCCTGAACCATAGGGACCAAAAAGAATATTGTACAATAAGCCAACTCACATCAACTCAATGGTTTTAAACACATGGACACCTCTGGCATCATCTCACCCAACTCCCAACTTGGCTACTTAGGTGATCCCCGCAGCTACGCTACTGTACCTTGCCGTCAGCTTTAGAAAATACAACATCCTTGCCAAAGCCTTCTGTCAGGCAGTCAACTTCTATCCAATTTTCTACGCCTTGAACAGCTTTGAGCTGCCTAACCTGCCATCTTATGTTATTAAAGTTTTAACCTCAATACTTGGGTATTACAGATTTGTCTTGTACCAGAAAATGCTTGTACTGGTCCCTGCCTTCAACTCTCTGTCAGTGCAAGGATTTTTCCAAGCACCTATCATCCTGTCCTGTGCCACAGCAGAAGAAGGAACCTTGCCTGTATACATGGCCCAACAATTTTTGTGTACCACCCTTGAATAATTTGCTGGAGCCAACAACAACGCCGCAGTTTGGATATAATCTTCCCAAAGCAATCTGGTGCAGATGGAATGCCCACAACGCTTTTGGATTGCAGAAATATCCATTCAACTCACATATGACGCTGGTACCTGGTGCAATAAGTAGCACAAGGACCATACCAAAAAAAGACTGGGACACCTTCAAACAAGACTTCTTGGCAAGGTTTGTGCTAAAGGACACCACCATCAGGATTATCCACCAAGTGAAGAACCTGACCTAGACAGGCACTGTAAAATACCTCATCTGTTCCTACAAAGAAATTTGCTTACACGCCCCCGCAGATATGGCCTTCAACAATCCAGCCACACATCTCATGTACTATAACACCCTCAAGTCACATGTAATGAGACATGTCAACCTGTACCAAGTAATCAACCTTTAGAGTCTGTTTTGAAAGGCATAAAAAGAGGAACAAACATCCAATGCCCTCCATAAGGCACAGACTGGAAAAAGAGAAAGACCCAAGGATTCTCACTCGGCTGGACGCAACAACTGCCCCTTGCCTGGCGACTATAACAACAATAAAACAACTCAAACCATAAACCTGGAGCTCAAATGGCCACAGTAATAGGAACAATAGATAGTCAAACAGTACACACTTCAGAGTCACCACTACCCAAGACAATTAGGACAAGGGAAAAGCCTGGGGAGAGCATTAAGCAAGCCGAGCTCTCCCCAGACTTCCCTCAACTTTCCCAGCACAAAATATCAACCTGAGGATGTGGACCAATGCCCAATGATCTAAGTGCCCTCAGGAAGCCTGGTCTTTCACACTGTTGCCAGACACCCCAATAAACTGATGTTTTATCCTTTCTGTTTTTAAAGTTACACGGGTTCAGCAATTCTAGACTCAGGCTCAGATTATACCCTTGTGAACAGCAACTTTGTGGACAAGTTTGCTAATCACTAATTCTTTTCAGATTGAGAACATGTTTTAGCTGACAAACATCAGATTGCTGTGTCACAGGAGACTTCCCCTTTCTCTGTTACACTAGAGAACCTACACTCCACCATCTAAGGGCCTGTCATTGACTTTCCTAAGTTTGACACCATACTTGGACTAGACTGGCTGCGGAAGAACAACCCCCATGTTAACTGGGTTGCCTCTGTATTGACCATCAAGTGTGAAGGGGTTAATCACCAAATCTACCCTGACTCTGTGGACCAGCTCTTACAGAATCACGTCTTTTTACACATCAAAGAGACTCTGGAAGAAAAGGAAAACCTCAAGGCAATTGACAGGACTCCTGTCAGTACAAGATTATAAATTTCAAAGAGCATCAGGACACTACCACACCTCAAGACAGAGAGATTGTGGCCCACCACCTAGAAACATTTAAGGAGACTCTCTGTTGCAGATTGAATGGATTAGACATTAAGTTGTCCATCTAGGAATTGAGCAACAGAACAGTCACGCAATTGCTTTATTGCATCCTGGTTTTAATAAGGTTAATGACGTTTAAAACGTCTAAAATGGGTTCAAAGCGCCTTTCAAATGCGCACAAGACACAGGGTTTACTTCCAAGGTTAATAATAGAACAACAAAGTTATTGCCACCTGCCTCCTTAAGGAAAGCCACGTGAAACAAGCTGTTCTCTTGCACATGAATTTCTGCTATGCCAATCCACTCCCCTCCATTAGGAAAGTCATTCATCTTTGCCTCCCTTCTCCTGGTGGAAACTCCCCTGCCTCACACTATATAAGTGTGATACTATCATAATAAACACTAGTTTTGTCTTACACCTTTATATTCTTATGTCCTTTTACAGGCTGCCACTATACCATCAACAGGTATAGTAATAAGAATTAGGTCCCTGACTAACTGTTTGTAGAAACTAGCAACCCTATGCTGCAACTTTTACGGCATTGGCGCTCATATCTTTCAACACCTCCAGCCCCCACCCCTGCAGTCTTTTCAATGAGGAGGGAGGAATGCCCCTGGTCCAGTCTCCTGCCACTGCTTCTCCTTACCACCAGGCACTGGCCTTTACTGCTGCTAATGTCCATGCTGGGGAAAGAGCAGGCGGTCTCTATGGTCTTCCCAACCTTAGCCACTTCATGCCAGAAAATCAACGCCCCAGGCTATTGTTTTTGGCCAACCACTGCTTCTACAAGCCCTGCCCCCTTGGAGATGGATGCCAACTCTTCAACTTCTAAGGACGCCATCTGTAGTGCCATACACGCCATGGATGCTGGTGCTGCTGGCAATGGTGCTTGCTCTGAACACCTTGCCATTCAGCAGCCTTCTGCTAAAACTCCTTGGGTTGCTTTCAGAATCTCTCCCAGGTCAACCCTGATCAGCTCTGTCATGATCTCTGTACTGTCAAACATATCAAGGGCTACCTACAACAATTCACTCATCCTTCTGTATGCCACAACCAAATGCACCTGAGTTGCATCCAAAGCCTAGTGCATGACCAGGGAATACTAGTATCCAACAAACAGACGTTCTTCCAGGTCCTTTACTCTGAGCTTGGCAATACTTTCACCACTGTCAATCTGTCAGGAATGCCTTGTCTATTTTCCCTGACAACAACAAGGAATTTTTTTATTAGTTCCATGGTCTGGGAACTCTTCTCCTAAATTGGGTGCTTCTCTAGGACCTAAAAATGGTTTATTAGAGTGTAGTATCAGTTCCATTTTACCTTTTGAATACATCAATTCCAGCCTGGAGGACTTCCTTTCTGTCAATATGGGGATCAAACCCGGGTCCTCTTGCTCCCCTTGGGATTGCCTAAACAAAGTTAGTAGTTTGAATTTGAAGTTACCTTTGTCACTATGCAAGATGGCTTCCTGCAGCCAATCAGAGGTTGTGACGGGGTTAGGAGCTTTCAAATTTGCTTTTTCTTTGAACTCAGATGATGTTAAAACACGACTAAGCTCTGTACTTAATGTTAAAACATTTAACAGTTGTTTACTTCTTCTGGGTTCCAAATTTCAACACCAGTTGCCCCTAAACCTGTTGCTTCTCTAACAGCTGGGGTAAATGACACCTAGCTGTTTGAGAAAGTACAGCAGGGGCCAATGGTTCTATTTTTGAAATAATCTTTTAAATTCAAGCCAAAGCTCTCCCTGCCAAGTTTCCTTCCCCAATTGCCCCAAATTCCCAATATTTCTCCAATTCCCCTTGAAACTATAATTTAAACAGCTCTTAACAGCCTTTAAAAGGCTCAATCTGTCAGGGTGTTTGATTTTTAAGTTAATAAAGTCAATTTCTTCTACTCCAGTTGATTAATTTCTTGCTTGATCTCTCAGTCTTGAAACCCAACACCATGATACTACCCAAGACTTCCCAATGGGGACTATTTGGGTACAAATGATTGGTTTGGTTGCTCCTTGTCCAGTCCTTTACTGCAAGCGTATCTCATGGAACCAGAGCCAATTCTGGTTCATCCCCTCCTCATTACCTTGAAAAGTCATTGCGCTGAGTGATACCAGGCGTATGATACACCACCACTCCATTGTCACAGAACCCCTCCCCCCATTACAGAGAGCTGCAGGTCATGGGGGCCAGTCTGCCTGCTCCTTCTCTATTACATCCTTTGGCTTTACTTCTCAGTTATCTTGGAGCTTACTTCCTCTTGGGAAGATCCAATCCTCTTTTGGGTCAATACTGCCTGATTGGAGAATTATTTCATATGGGAATGGTCTCTGTCCCCATTGGTGCTCTAGTCACAGGGTTGAATTCATCTGTGGTCATACACCTTTTAAGTGATATGTGTCTGAGCAGATGGGTTCCTGACAGTTTAACTGAACCCATTTTTAGGCCCTTTTTGGGACCTCAAAACAAACCAAGTCTGTGGGAATAGAATTCCAGCTAGGGTTAGTCAAAACTCTGGACTTGGTCTTTTCCCTCATCTTGGTCTGTATAACCACAGTCCTTGTCACTAGATCCTATAATCAATCACAGTCTAAACAGTTAGATCCCAAGCCCCTCCAAAACCAGGTTCAGACAGTGGTCTTGAACAACATCTCTTCTATCCAGTCAGAGGATGCAGAATCTAACAAAATCCTAATGCTTTTGGCCTTTTCCATATCCCTATTTGACACTTCCCAAGACCAATTCCTCACCAATGCTCAAAAGGTACATCATGTAGTCAAGCAGCTACAAGGTAAGGCCCAACAATGATATTCCAAGTCTACCCTGAAAGAAGAAAAGCTTCTTCAAAATTACCCTGCCTTTTGTGATTCCCTTCTCTCTGTAATTTTGCCAGCCTTGTCTAAAGAGAAACTTTGTGACCAGATCCCTAGCCTTAATCAGGGCAAGATGGCCACAAGTGAGTTCCTCAAGGAGTTCACCCGCCTCAAGGAAGCCATTGGCATGGACAACAAAGAAAGCTGTTATATGTTACAAAAACGCCTGTCTACAGACATGAAGGCCTTCTTGGCTCATCACATCTTACCCAATACTTACAACAAGCTTACCCAAGAAATTGTTTGTTGGGCCCCCCAAGTTAAACAATTCCCAGCCTGGAAACCCAATCCTTCCAAACCCACCATCTCCCAGAAGATCCTTGGGACCAATACCCTCCCAGCAGGGTTGGTTCCCAAGGAGGGAGGTGGATATCAGTTATCCAAGGCCAAGCGTAAACAACACATGGACAAAGGATGCTGTCTCTACTGTGGGAAGAAGGGACATCAAGAAAAGGACTGCTTTGCATTGAACTGTGTCCAGTAACATCTTTCCGCGTTCCTTGCTGCCTCTGATCCCAACAAAGCCACCATTAAGTCTTACTCCACCTTTCTTGTGGTAATCACCTCAATTCATGGGAAACATTCAAAACTGGCCCTTTTAGATACAGAAAATATGGGAAACTTCATTGACGACTCCCTGCTAAATTCTCTAGGAATATCAGGAGTTACCCTGTCTTCCGTGTTATTGGCCAATAAGACTAGATAACAGTTCAAAATTTGGCATTACCTCTCCAAACCAATATTGTGGGTGCTGAATTTCACCTGGAGCTCTCGGCTATTCCAGGTCTGGCATGTCCAGTGATTTTGGGCTACTCTTGGTGCAAGCAATCCTGTATGAACATCAATTGGGATTCCCATCATATAGATTTCACCAACCATGGTAAATCTTTCTCAGTCACCATTAACCTTGACACTTCCTTCTCTGACTCATACCTCCGTGGAATCATGACACTCCTGCACACCAAGGGTTCTCTTCCAGAGAGTCTAAATTATTACAAGGGTCTTTTCAGTAAAGCAAGCTGCAATGAGCTCCCTGCCCACCAAGCTTTGGACTTAAGAATTGATCTCATTCCTGGTAGCACACCAACTTGGGGAAAACTGTACCCCACCAACAGGGACCAGGGTATTTCACTCAAGGAGCATCTTCCCAAAAACCTTTGCAAAGGGTTTATCTGTAGATCAAACTCATCTTGCTCCTCTCCTATCTTCTTTGTTAAAAAGTCTGATGGCACCCTTTGCCCTGTGGTTAACTACGCTAAACTTAACTCAATCACCATCAAGGATTGTAATCCCCTTCCTGATTCAGAAACCCTCACACACAAGCTTACAGGGGCATGTATATTCTCTAAATTAGACCTACAAAACGCCTATACCCAGATCCGCGTTTCCAAGGGGGATGAGTGAAAAACAGCCATTATAACACCCTTTGACCTGTATGAATACCTAGTCATGCCCTTTGGTCTCAGCAACGCCCTAGCAACTTTCCAAGGACTCATGAACAAAATGCTATTCCCCTTTCTAGATACTAGTGTGTTGGTATATCTTGACAACATCCTCATTTACTTTCCTGACAAGGAAAGCCATGTTGAACACTTGAAGGAAGTGATGGACGCTCTTACCAGGGTCAACCTTTTTTTGTAAACTATCTAAGTGTGAGTTTTTTGCAACGGAAGTTGAGTTTTTGGGGTACTCCATCAAACCAGGAGGCTTTGAAATAGCTCCCTCCAGGGTGGAAGCTATCCTGAACTGGCCTTTCCCCACTTCTTGCACTAAGCTTAGAGGGTTCCTTGGGCTAGCCAACTTTTGTAGGAAATTTATCAAGGATTTCTCAGCCATTTCTCTACCTCTCACTGCTCTTACCTCTATCAAGGTGCCCTTTGACTGGTTCAATTCCACTCAGGAATCCTTTGATTGCTTGAAGCAGTTGTTCAGTTCTGCCCCAGTACTCCTTTGCCCTGACCTGGAACGCCAATTTTTTTGGAGACAGACACTTTGGACAATGCCTTGGGAGCAGTACTGATCCATCTTGGGGAGGATGGTGAAAACCACCCTGTGGCTTTCTACTCCTATAAGCTCTTAGATCAGGAGAAAAACTATCATGTGTATGAAAAGGAGTTGTACACAATAGTAAACTCACTTAAACACTGGCAATTTTATCTGGAGGGAAGTAAGTTCCTTACCATCATCAGGACAGATAATAAGAACCTCCTATACTTTACAGAGAAAAGGAAGATAGCACCCTGCCTTGCCAGATAGGCAAGTGACCTCCTGGCTTTTGACTTCACAATTGAATACACTCCTGGTAAAATGAACGTGGTTCCAGATGCTATTAGCCAACGCAAAGACCTGAAGGGCAACAATACTCAAAACAATGACCACAATAATCAATTGGTGCTGACGGCTTCTAAATTCCTTTCCAGCCTCATTGAGATTTTGGCATATACTTCCTTGGACCATGAGATCATGGAAGCACAGATGCACTCACAATTTTAAACAGAGCTTGAGAGAATGTTAAGAAGATCACCAAAGACCAATACAATCAACAACCAGGGGATAACATATGTCAAAGTTGCCTTGATGGTCCCCAAAGGGGGAGCTCTAAACCAAGACAATACTACACATGCATAAGGGTCCCTTGTCCGGACATGGTGGATTGCTCAAAACCTGAAGCGTCTCAGGCGTCAATACTGGAGGCCTGAAATGAAGAAGGACATCAAGACTTGCATTTCCAACTGTCTTGGTTGTGGGAGAAACAAACCTTCCAATTCTAAGCCCCAGGGACTCCTCTTCCCTTTACCAATACCTTCTTGCCCATGGTCTTCTATATCAATGGACTTCATAGTGAACTTACCTATGAGTGAAGAGAACACCGGCATCATGGTTATGGTAGACTGCATGATCAAATATACCATTTTCATTCCCTTTTCTTCATGCACCTCAAAGGAAGTAGAAAGCATGTTCTTCTGCAAGGTGGTCAGTGATCATGGGCTCCCTAAAGACATTGTCTCAGATCAAGGTTTCCAATTCACCCCCTGTTTCTGGAAGGCTCTAATAGACCAGATGGGGGTGGCAGTGAACTTATCAACTTCTTTTTACCCCCAAACAGATGACCAAACAAAGCGTGTGAATCAAGTACTGGAGGGATACTTGCAGCAATACATAAATTCACAGCAGGAAAATTGGATTCACTATTGCCACCTAGCCCAGTTATGTTATAACACTGCGCATCATAGCTCAATTGGTATGTCTCCCTTCTTGGCCAACTTTGGGTTTGACTTGGAGTCCTTCCTCTCCAATCTCAAAGAATCAGCCTTCCCTCAAGCTGATGAAATAGCCAACAGGATGAAGGAAGTGCACACCAATCTTATTGAGTTCCTCACCAAGGCCAGGTCAGAAGACAATAAATATGCTGAATGTCACCATTCACTGGCAAAGGAATATCCCATTGGGTCTTATGTCTATCTCAATGCTTGTAACCTGAAGTTGAAGATTCCAAGCAAAAAACTGGGTCCCAAGAAGATTGGTCCAATCAGAGTCATTGAACGCCTCTCCAGTCTGAACTATCAACTTGAGCTACCATCTGGTTCCAGTGTACATGATGTATTCCATGTGGATCTACTTACTCCCTTTGAGGGTGGCCCTGAGTCCTTGTCAGGGCGGAACCCTAACCCTCATATTGTCTCAAACACCTTTGAATGGGAGGTGAAGGACATCATTGCCCATTGCCTAGTCAAGGATAAAGTACAATACTTGGTCAAATGGCTGAACTATGGAGAGGAGTTAAATTCCTGGGAACCAGTGGAGAACCTTGCCAACTGTGAACAGGTACTGACCAGGTTTCATTCCCAAGGGGACCTTTCCCTAGGTGAGGGTAGTGTCAGGAGTGGCTTGTCTATTTTTCCTGACAACAACAAGGAAGTTTTATTAGTTCCATGGTCTGGGAACTCTTCTCCTAAATTGGGTGCTTCTCTAGAACCTAAAAATGGTTTATTAGAGTGTAGTATCAGTTCCATTTTACCTTTTGAAGACATCAATTCCAGCCTGGAGGACATCCTTTCTGTCAATATGGGGATCAAACCCGGGTCCTCTTGCTCCCCTTGGGATTGCCTAAACAAAGTTAGTAGTTTGGATTTGAAGTTACCTTTGTCACTACACAAAATAGCTTTCTGCAGCCAATCAGAGGCAGTGACGGGGTTAGGAGCTTTCAAATTTGCTTTTGCTTTGAACTTGGATGATGTTAAAGCACAACTAAGCTCTGTACTTAATGTTAAAACATCTGTGGTGCAGGGCGCCACTTCCT